>JAOTAV010059755.1:0-40541 GCA_026546445.1 Cyclargus thomasi
TTTTCAGCCAAATCTGTTCTGCCGTTCTTGAGTTATAAGTGGTGTAACTAACACGACTTTCTTTTATATATAATATATATAGATTATATTATAACTAAATTACATATATTTCTTTTAAATAATGGTAAAAAAACACAACCACATCTTGTTATTTCTTATTATTATTAGTTTCACTTCTGTTGGTTGTCTGGAAGAAACTGCTTCTTTTTCTACTGTAAATTGTTTTATTTTTTGGTTCGAATAAAGTTTTTTTTTTTTTTTTTAATTTTACCTACTTCTTTCATCGCTCTGAAATCGTAGATTTTTTTTCAGAATAAAATCTCTCTAAAATCTTTGAAAATATTTCCCTCCCTAAAAACGAGTTCTCGAATTAGACGTAAAAATATAATGAAAATATACTTATAATGTTAATCTGAATGTATGGATTACCACTTTATGTTTGTGATGAAGTTTTGTAAAGTTATTATTATTGCATTAGATATATGTATGTATAATACTATGTATTTTAGTCTTAAGATGAAAATTTACATGATGTGGCAGTACTAAACAAAATAAATAAAAAAGTTAAATGTGAATATTTCAACAAAAACTCTTACAAGTATTTAGAATATGATTATTTGCTTGCGACAAAACGACATTAATTCTGAGAATAATTCTCAGAATTAATGTCGGTTTGTCATTATAAAACAAGAAAATAAATTTTAATAACCCTAAAAAGTATCTTTGGGAATCTTTGTACTGTATAACTGCTTTGGAGCCAAGACGAACTCCTTAATATTTATTCTGTTAAAAGTGTACTCGAGTTTGTTTATTATAATCCGCAATCCACTTAATAGTTCGTTGCAATAGATACTTAAGTTGTAATTGCGAGATTTTATGCGCAGAAAATAGCCTACAGACTGGACAAAAGATAGCGCAAGTACAATAAGATTTTGGTATTATGTTCAACTCGTTACGGCGCGGCGTCGACTAAAAGGTCTAAAATCCCACTTTTATACTCGCTAGCGTTTTATTGTACTTGCCTTGAGTACTAATTTATGGCTCGAACGTCCTTTACGTGGCCAACAATAGTCCATCCCGACTCCCGAGTAGTTTATTTTGTGTTCATAAAACTTGCCTCGCTTTTTCCTTTTGCACAGATTGAGTCTGGGATCGACTCGTACCGTATCGATTTTTGATGAATTAAATTAGTTGCCATGCGAAAATGTTCCATAAAGAAATTGCCCAATTGAACGTATCTTGAATTTACCAGGCACTCCGATAATCTTTTCTTTTGACTTTCGAATTTTTTTTATCTTTAGCTACCTACGCGAAGATTAGGGCATTTTTCACGACAACGGTTTTAATATTAATTTGGCATTCTTTTGTTTCGAGTGTGCCCTCAGAGCTGCGTCGGATTGTGGACCGTTATTAAGCGGGAGGAAAGCTAAGCGATAGCGGATTTTTAATACTGATAAAATTAAATAAACATCAAGGCCTTTCATAATTAATAATGCCGAGCTCAGTAACGTTAAAAGGTTAACCGATCAATACTGTTATTGAAAATATATATCCCGATCAACAACCGCATATGCTTTTTATATTTACTTGTAGTACAAACTGTACTTCTTTGATAATTCGAATCCGACTTTTAGACAGAGATAAAATTGTAAAAAATCTGTTTTTATCTCTTTGTTTTATGAAATTAGAAGGAAAATGAGCAAACGGGCTACCTCATGGAAGGCAATAGACACTCGCAACATCAGAAGAATTGTTGGTGCGTTGCCGGCCCTTTAAGAGTAGAGAGAATAGGCTCTCATCTTATCATAGGTTACAGCTCGTATCAGTCCGGAAAAATTACCTAAAAATTATAATTACCTTAAATAATTATAATATCAGTCCGGAAATATCACCAATATTTGATTCCAGAGTTTTATTGTGCATTGGCAGAAATTTACTTTGGTGCAATATCCTATATATTAATACGCGAGCGGAAAACTTTGTACCCCTTTTTACGAAAGACGCGTAGATGTAAAAGGATGAAATTTCTCTCAATTATACTTGATATGGAGGAGAAACGTGGAATACTAATATTATTTTAAAATATCCTTAAGTCTTGCGTATTTTTAATAAATAAATTACTACGCACACTACAATATTTTGACATGACACAATAATCATAAACAAAATTTTGTTTAAGGTTGAAATTTGTGAATTCTTTCAATAAATAGTTTAGTAGGCCTGGTAACGAGATCTTTAAGCCAAATTGAAATTTGTGACAGATTACAGCTTTTATAAAACTTATTATTTTGATATTTAAGGTCGAATTTCGACCTTAGGGCGGTCTCTAGTCTTATTTATTTTATAAAGTCGTATCATCGCAACTAGAATATACCTGCAAATCTAATATTCCAAGTGTATATTCTATTGCGTAACGTGAACTCGATATGCATTGAATACGAATACCAAATGTGTAAAATCAATTCAACATCGAATTTGGTAGCTTCAAAAATGCGCGGTTTTATATAGGAAGTAGCCGCCCCGACTGGCGTTGTCCTGAGCCATAACTAAGGAAGAGAGGAGTCATTATTAAGAAAGGAACCAGGAAATCTGTTGGAAAATTCAAATGCAACCTATCCCATATTTTAAGTTACATCAAACCAGTTCAGCAATTAGGACTCCATTGCTGACAAATAACGTGACACGTAACTCTTATATATAAAGATGACGACTCATATTGCTCTTAGTGTGAGTGAGTTTCCTTTAGTCTGTCTTTATAAATGTCTGTCGCATTACCGCTGCGTTGTCGCATAATGACTATGATTAACTTGAGTGTCATATAATTTACGTATTACAGGCAATAAAAAGTGCTTCAACCTGGAACGTAAACCTTGTATTCGTTATGACTTGTATGAGTGACAATAAAACGTTCCCTTTACGTTCTAAGAGCTTAACAAGTTTCGTGGATGGCTTGTAGGGTAATTGGACGGCATACTGTTTAGGTATGTTAATCCTTGCTTGCTAGTTCCATATTTCTATCTCCAGAGTCCAAACAATTCCCTAAAAGATAGCCTTAACCACATAGTGCGTATTCGGTTATTGTTTGGTTTAATCTCGGCCATTTTTGCTAGTATTCCGGACCTAGTTTTTCCAGATCAATTTTTAGACTGACTTTAAAATGATAGCTGAAAGATATATAATGACAAAAATATTCAGTCCATCAAATTTCCCCCTCACTCTTAACCAATCTGATGGACTGAACTGATGTCAGGATGATTGTGTATCTCTGTTTTAGACCCTTACCTGGGGCGTATAAGGGCTAGGCGCCGCCGCGTAGGGCTGCTGCGGCGGCGGATAGCGGCAGGGCGGCGCGTACGCCCACTGCTGCGCCCCGCGGAACTGCGCGCCTGCGCTCGCCATGCGCGCGCCCGCGCCGCCCGCTACCGCGCCGCTGACCGTCACCGCGCTGCTCGACGCACTCGCTGAACGACACCCGCCGCTGCCCTGTAAAGAGAGTAAACGTTAACACTCACGCCACACCTTATTTCGAAACTCATAAATGCTAGTACTCGCACCACACCCAACTTACATTGTCATCAACAGTCTTCATAGTCATGAATGCAAGTACTTCTGTTGAGAAGTAATATTTTACGCTAAAACGCCTGAATCAATTTTGAAAAAGTATGATTAGAAAGTAAATAGTTAAAATTGTTTACAGAATAAATTGCAGCACCGGTAACATTAATTATGGTCCCTTGAGTCGGATTGGTCATGATTATAAGATGCAAAGCTATACAAATACAATGTATATAAAAACATTCGCTTAAGAAAATCTTAGCAAAATTTTCTTCGACTTTAATAACATTAACTTTTATATCCACATCAACGTTTGAAGTAAGTAAAAGGTATCAAATGAAATCAATGATATCACTAATGCCCAAACGTTGGTGTAATATGACCTATCGGTTAAAGCCACTATGAACGGCTCTCTGTTACGGTATAACCAAAGAAAGCACTTAACACATTAAGGCATTGTTTGCTTTAGCCACATAAATAAGACTAGAGAAGATATATTATTACGTAGATTAAATTTCTTAGAATTCTTCGCTCTGAAACGAATTGAAGTATTCCAGGAGATTATGAATGAATTAAATTCTTGTCTGTGGTATTCCAATATCAAAATTTTGAATATTTAGTTTTCCTTTAGTTCATATTTTAAAAGCGTCTAATGCAAAGGTAAAGAAGTCCACTAATGCTGCATTTTTATACCATTTAAGATATTTTTTATGTTTCTAAGATAACGTAATAATTCCTCGAAAAAGCAGGAAGATTTACCGCATAATTTTATTCTTCCCTTACTTAATTATTTGAGTCACGGAATTCAACCTCGTAAAGCCCAGGGATTGTCGTTTTTTCCGATGGCCACCATTACTATTTTTTGCTATTGTAAAAAATAGGTGAGGGATAATGCCGCAATCCGATTATGTTGTGGGCGTGGAATAGAAGCTAGATAAACTTTTAATATAACCTTTTTTTTCTATATAAGCTGGTAGAGCCTCAAGCATGGCCAAAGATACTAAAGTACTCAACTGATGTTTGGAGTTCGGAGATTCTATGATCGGTTGCGAATATTTTTACGAATTAAATTGACGTTTAAGTAATCATGGCACCCTCAATTTTTAAATATTTTATTAACTTTTTTTGTGATACAATAAAGCGGAAAGTCATGAAACTGCACTTGTCAACGGTTTCCAAAAAAATCAACTTACACCATTACCAATGTACGAAATCTACTGACCTTAATTGTCTGTTTTTTAGAAGTATTTTTGCTGTTTGTCCGATTTTTTATGAAGTATTTAAATACTATAATAAAGAGGTGTAACAATAGAGAACCGTCAGAGTTCAGAAGCTGTGAAATTTGATATTCATCTTTTTTGTAATCTCAAAAAAGTTTAAGACGTTTATATTTTTTGTCAAAAGGATTTCTGACCTTAAATTATATTATTATTCTTTGTCGGAGATTATGCTGTAAAATGCAGTAATTTTAGTTTTTATAACAAGTTTGACTTTTTTTGGACAAAAAATTTGGATCGACCCACATAATGTTTTAATTTTGTGAAAGACGATACTAGTATCATGTAATCCCAGTATTTAGTCAGACACTGGACATAATCACATAATTTAATTTCACTTATGTAAGTTCTAAGAAGGTTAAGTTTTAACGGCTTACGTCTTAGTACGTAACGCGAAAAGTGGAGCTACTTCATAACGTATAGCATTTAAAAATGAAATCCTTATACTTGATTATTTGTGTTTGTGATTTTCACAAAAAAACTATAATGTTTATAGTCTGTGACCTCGAATCATTTCGAAATCCAAATCAGCATTCTTTTTTCGAAATGTAAATCAGGAATAAAAAAATGGCGATGTAATATTTCTGTATTATCTGTAGTTTGTTACATGAGATTGTGGTATGGAATGGGTGGCGGCGTCGCTTGGGCGCGTCAGCCGTCTCGACGCAGACGACTTAAATTTGTTTCATAAGGACTAGGTCTAGAAAGTACTACAAAACTACTACTCATTTTCCGCAATGGCTTCAGTGCTATTCGACTTCAACGCTTATTATTTCAGCGGATTCTAAGTTCATCTTTACATATAATAAAACAGTAAAATTGGAGTGTCTGTACATTTCATATTTTGACAAAATAATCAATGTGGGGGTGACAAGGAACAGTAATAGAACACATATCGACAAAAAAATGTTGTCTGTTTGTACGTGCTAATCTCGGGAACTACTGGACGGGTCTGAGCAACAATTAGGATACTTTTTATCTCGGGAAAGTGTACGGTTCTCTCGCGATGTACAGTTTTTGCGCAACGAAGTTGCGGACACCAACTAGTGACTTAATAATTGCATAATGATTTAAACCATCAAAAAGTAGAGCGTTAGTTAAAAAAAATATATAGTCAATTTCAGATTGAGAAAGTATATTCCTAATTTAAAATATTTTCAGAACATTTTCAAAAGAATATGTTTAGTACGATAGGTGCATTGAGAATTTTTAAATTGCTAGTGTCTTTGGTATTCTGGCTGATATGTCGGTGTTTGCTGTGGAACAATCAGTGTGATTGGCCGAAATTACGGGCCACATGCAGCTTGCGGTGACTTCTAATTTGTAATGTTACGTGAATAGGCTGTTTGCTCACTGTGACTAAATACGGTATTGTATTTTAAAACATTTGTTCCAAAAACACTTCAAGACACGCATGTTTCATGGAATTACAGGTTTGCACAAAAAATAATAATATTGAATAGATATTTTTATGCTGCTGAATATTCTATTAACAAATTTAATTCTATTCCAGACAAAATATGAATTCATAATAAGCATTAAAGTTTAGATCCTCTGAAATCGAGTTAATCCTTACAAATACCCTTGGCTCCTCTTAACAGCGTCCGTTATTGAATTATTGACATTGGTTTTAAATTAGTAAAAGCTTTTTCATTAATGACAATAAAGAAATGAGATTCTGGCCATATTACTTAACCCCTTAGGAGCACTTAATTTTTTTTGACAAATATAGATTTGTCCCAATTTTTTATTATATAATATCTATGTATTAGTACAACTTCACAAATTCTTATTAAGCTTTAAAGCACTAAACCTTGACGAAAATATCTATGTGATATTAATGTTATCTAAATACAATTTAGGTTTAAACTCTTCTGTTAAAAAGGTAGAAACCTTGACTTAACACTGTGTTAATGACAACAAATAAGAAATCTACAATAAAAAATACAAAATTCATTCAGAAAGGTACTGTGATAACACTACATAATGAAACGATTTCATTCGATAAAAAAATAGAAACTAATCGAATAGTATTTTGTTGACAGTATACGAGATGCGTGCGGTCGGAAACCGATCAGCACGGCGACTTTCTGTACGTGACGATATTACCACATTCATTTGTAGGGTTGATCACTTTTGAATTTCGAATATGTTTATGCCCTTATTTTTTTTAATTTGGTTCTGGAATGTCTTTGAATTCATGTCTTTCGGTGTAATAAAGTAACAAATCGAACTCTAAATGTCTCGCATTTAGAGTTCGATTTGTTACTTTATTCTTTTGATACAATTCAGTCTGCTGTTTATTATTCTTAGTTGGTAAAAAGATGCGTTATTTAATCCTATTCCGTCAACAACCTTAACCCTATAAAATCTATGGTTACTTCAAAAGTGCTACAAGCATTTTTCGTTGTCGACAGCCCTGCATCGATATCATGTGTGAAATAATTCGGTAGAAAATTGTGAACACGTGGCCTCGTGTCGTGTCGATCGGTCGCGCCTTGTGCAATTACCACAATTACTGGTTCGTAATCGGTGCAACCGGCCAGACAACGATTCATTGAGTGCAGTTTTTTGGGCTGCGGCAAACTCTTCGCAGTGGGCGTAGGGTTACCAGATGAAAAAATGAAAATCCGGAGAACAGGCCTGATTTACATAAAAAAAGCCTAAGATTATTTTTAGACAAACCATTTCATAGTCATGTTATTTTTATTTTTAGGAAATGTTTCACCGCTGATAATGTTTCTGTTAGGTTAACCATAACTTTTTTGACTGATTTTCAATACAACATCTGTCAAAAAAAGTGGTGGATAGACTATCTGTAAGCGGTGAAACAGGCCCTAAATCTTTAAAATGTACTTCATTTTGCTGTCAATTTAAAAATCCTGAGATTTTTAAGTCCGGCCGCAATACTGAGACAAAGTAAAAAAGCCTGAGATCACCTTCTGCTGCCTGCCAAATCCTGACACACGGTAACCCTATTTGGGCGGCATTTGAATTACAATGTATGTAAAGGCGTTTATGTAATTTGGTTGGGTTATGTAAAGATGACATATCTCTACGTTGACTGTAAGTATCAGAGAAGTTTATTCAGCCTATGTTTGATAACATAGAGTTAGTGTTTTGTGAAAATCAGTCAACAAATCATTAGTTTTACTAAGCGCTATATACATCTGAGCCGACGACAGCCCCCGCCCCGTGTCGAAGGCATAAGCCGGCGGCCTTTGTGGATGGAAACATGTCGGTGACACCTACTCGCGCATGTCACTGACCTAAAATATTTTGATGACATATATTCGCGACTTTGGCGGCATAAGCCTTAACTACCGGCTAAATAAGAGTAGGTTGCTCTACCTGGGAACCAATTTCTCTGACAGTACACTGTACCTCGCGAAAGTTTATTTTTTAAATTTAATTATGCACTCTAGTTATTTCTGAAAGACCTTTACAATCCACATAGCCTTATTGATAATTAAAGTTGCCACCATAAATTAGGTCCAGAGGTTTAAGCGTGATAAAAAACATTAATAATTAAATCATTTAAAATCTTAACTAGCTTTGAAATACTGACTCAAAAATGTATATTTTCCGAAAAAAAAACTTGTTGTTTCGAATTAAACATGTTTGAAACAAACGAGATTACAAAGCAGAGGAGTAGAGTTCTCGCGTTCTTCGACAAAGTGGGTCAGATTTTTCTGAAAACGAAATCGTAACTACCCACATTAAAATTCTTCTAGTTACCCCGTAAAAGGCGCTCAAGAGAAATTTAATGATGTACACAATTAAAGTAAAATTGCTACATTCATTTTGAATAAAATATGTTTAATTCTGCGTGTTAATGTTTTGTTGCCTAAAAGGTCGCGCCGTTTTTTAAAATTATGCGATTAACGATGTTTATGACGATTGTTTTAAGTACAGTTAAATAAATGTTCTGTCATCGTAATTTGTTCGCATTAAAAATGAAATGCTGTTTACCCGTGTATACTCGAATTCCAAACGAAAAATTTTCCACTATATTAATCCCCTGTACCTTTTTAGGCGATTTCTAAGTTGAAACTTAACATTGGAAACCCAAGTAAATAAAGCAATAAAAACAAGATGGCGGCCTATAGCTGTGACGCAGTTGGCACATATTTACAGCATTAGTCTTGCGTTCAACGAATGGACTTCTTATTTTTATTTGCACTTAAATTAAGCGAGCAACAAAAAGAGTGCAGACATGGGGAGCTCTTGTAATTCAATTTGACGAGAGGCCGCCCTGTGGCCGAAATTCGACCAAAAATTTTAATTTTGGATTGGATTTAAATCCATCTTGTAGAGGAGCTATAAAAAATAATCTATTCTTATTTCAATCACAGACTTAAATTTCGCTTAAAGGCATTGGCATAAATCATGTCATTAATTTAAAAAAAAATCACCGTCTTCAGCCATAAACAAAAGAGTATTTCGGGCGTGGTGTAGTATGCTTTAATTTTGCATATTTATTTAAAATATGCAAAATTAGAGCATATTTGAAAATTATATTGGTATTCTACGCTCCTTCCTTTTATCAACTATAACTAGGCGAAATTTCATGCTTTTACATCTTTGCGTTTTTCGTAAAAAAGGGTAAAAAGTAGCTTAAGGCTCTACAGTATTTGAAATTATAAATGTATGTTTTAACGTCTCTCAAGAACAAATATTGTAACAATTTTATCGAAACAAAACTGTCCCGTCAAGTGATACACCTTAGAATATAAAGACTTTGGCATTTGGCGCTATTCGGTGGACGAAAATAAAGGGTCGAATTGTCAAGAAACTATATTATTTTGAATCCTTCATTAACACGCCGTTAAAAATCTCATACACAACATAAATTAAGCTTCTTTTCGATGTAATGAAGAATTATCTGCAGTTTACTTTTAAATTAGCGATTCGCAGTGAGTCACGAGCTCATACATCATGTCTCGGCAAGGCCTCTGCAATACGTGTCACTGACTTATTGCAGAATATACAAATATGTTTCATTAAACTGTATATCGCAAGAGGATTAGTTTTTTATACTTGTAAAAAAGGTTTATTTTGATTTTTCTTTTTAATTTTTGGGTATCTGTTATAAAATAACATTAGGCCCTTCAGAAATTTTGACTGAATAGTTTAAAAAATTGTTACGCCTTGTACCTAAATGCTCGATGTCCCCAAATAAACCCTGTGACCTCGACTTGGGGTTATTTATGTGAGTGTCGGGTGCTAGTTTTTCTAAGATTTTATATGGGATTTGTACAGCGCACTCACCTGTACGGCACATTCATACTGATCACGTGCAAACTGTTTTTTTTTTAATTTATGCGTCTATGGTTTTTGCTAGTTTTCTGTGATAAATATAACTCACTCCTTCCTTTTACTCAGAGCTTAAATCAAACACCACCCTAAGAAAAACTTGAGTATCAACTTGATAATTCATTAGGCCGGTCTCCCCCTCATTATTCCTAAATGATATTTCCCTAATGAAATGCAGAAACAGATAAAGTGTAGATATTAAATAATAATGATTTTGAATTATATTTTGATGATTTTTAAATGACTATTATATATTTACTAGAGGTCGCCCTGTCGTAACTCGAACATAAATATTTAAATACATCGTGTAGAAAAGCTAAACAAAAATCTATTATCTATTTAATCACAGATTTCAATTTTAAAATAATATAAGTATTCCACGCTCCTCCTCCATATCAATTATAAGCCAGGAGAAAATTCATGCTTTTACATCTATGCGTTTTTTTAGAAAAAGGAGTACAAAGTCTCCCGCTTGCGTATTAATGTATAGTTTCCCTACATACTTATCGAAAATTGCTTTAGCCCTCTTATTCTTAAAAATATTTAAGCAATGTTTAACCTATCAAGGTTCACTGTCCCTTTCTGTCGCATGACGTTTTCAACATTCAAGAAAGGGACAGCGGACCTTTATTAGTTAAGCATTGCTGAAATATTTTTATAAATATGGGGGTAGGTGATTAACAAGTAGCATGCCCATTTATTTCTCAAATATGTATTGAAGTTGGGATTAAAATCATCAAAAAGGATATCGCCGAACACAGGAACCTTTATGAAAGTAAAATTAAGAAGTTACCACTATGAAATTATTTGTTTGAGCGTGTGTGAAACGATATTGAAGTTGGCAACATTTGTATGCGCTCCACTCCGCCGCGCCGGCTCGCGAGATTAGCGCGGACTGTGATTAAACAATTCCCGCGTTATTGCCTCCCATACACTTTCATACACGTTCGTTAAAAACTCTACATTTAAAAACGCGGACAGAGATAAATGAATTCCATAATGTGCAGAAAAGTTGGTGGTGTATTTTGTATACTTTGCATGTGAGCTACGAGGTTGGAAATAGATGAAGCCCGCAGCTTCGTTTATGGCGCAGGAAGGTCCCACTAATCTGTCCAGCGGTTTACACGTAAAGAGGTGTTATAGTCAGCAATTTCAATAGTATTGATGTTGCTCGTATGCGAGATCCTGACTGTCCGGAACTCGCACGCGTATTTGTATAACTGTGGTCTGTATGATTGTGTGTGTGTTAGTATGTGTGTCACCTCAGTTGTAGTGGTGGGTGAGGAATGCGGCCGCGTCCTTCGCTGCGTCTCATTTGCACACCAATGCAGAGGCAGACAGTCGCTTGTAGCTTCCCAACGTGTCTAATATTCAGTCATACAAATAATACCTATTGATGTGTGATGTATACAATCTTCAATCTTGAAAGTTAACGTTTCACTGAGTGATTTTGCGAAAAAAAAATTAGGGTATTTGGCATTTTTAGTTGTAAGAGATCCGCATAACAGAGGTTTTTAAAAACCTAATACAAATAATTTTATGGCTAACTAATTCAAAGAAAATAAAGATTCGAAATAAGAAAACCTCAGAAAACATTAGTAAACGTCAAATTCGAATGTGGAACGAGCGCGAAAACGCGCAAAAACTACACCTGTACAGCCACGCACTACGGTCATTAGAGAAAAAATTACAAATGATACAGTTAGTCGGGCAAAAGCAAAATATTTATTCATGATCGTGCGCGAGGTCAGTAAACTGGCGGTCTGCGTCTGTGAAATGCGGAGCTCTTTCCGGGTAGAGAAATACATTGCGGACCGAAGAAATATTTTTAACTGTAAGTGAAATACCGTAATGTACCGCAAACGTATGAACGAGCTTATAAAAATTCCACAGGCGTGCTCTAAGCATAACTTTGTTTCAACATATCATAAACGTATGAATGCGTACTAAAATGGCGAACCAGTTTTCGCATTGCTAAATATGTAGCTGAGGTGTACATGATTTAATTTTTTGTTTCTACAAAATATGATGTCTGATAAAATTGTTTATTTAATTTTACAGGTATACAGAATATTTTGACACTATTTATGGTGCTAACAAATTGGCAGACGCGATTTTCCGCAATTCATATACTAGATGGCACAAACATCTTGACATATCGTAAATACTTTAAAAGGAAAATCGACTTCTATGGCACCACCAGGGTTATCGCTAACAAAATGTGTACAGAACATATTTACAACGATAATGAATCACGCCTCAGTCAGTTTGTTTATGAAATATTTAACGATCAATAATACGGGTGAACACACTGCGGTATTCACTCGCTACTGTATTGTGGAACACTTGTCGACGCGATTGTACCGCATACTTGCTTCCTAGAAAATGTAGATGCAGACGCTCCGTTCATGGGCGTATTACCTCCGTGTTTCACAAATTGATCCTTATTACGTTTGCATAACGTTTATACAGTAACTGTAGATGTGTTGTAATGCAATGAATAGGTAAATGGCAATATTCATTGTGCGACTTGCTCAACGCTCTGTAGCCTGTAGGCTGTACCAGCTTAATCTTAAAACTTTTATGACAGGATGAACAAAAGATAATTCTTAATTTATATTCAAGCAAATATTTTTGGACCACTATCATAGTGCTATTATGAAGATATATTATTTTTGATGTTAATTTGTTAAATATAACATCAAAAAAAATATAATAGTTCAATCATCAAAATTAACTTAAATTAACTTAAGTGTAAGCAATGTAAGCATTTTCATCAAAGTCAACATAAGCATTATGATTGGTCAATGGCCAAATGTCAAAACAATAGCAACCCTGACAGTAAAAAAAAAATTGTTGCAGTATTTTTTTTTTATTAGGGTAAAACTAGCAGGTGCAAGACGTGCGTCTCTTGCCTTTTTTTGAGGGTATATGGATTTGCAATAGAAGAATCGATGAAGAAGAGGAATCAAGGGGTCAAGGGACATCCATAATTATCCACCTTCTTGTCTTGATACTTTGTATTTCAATTTCCTTTTTATCTAGCTCATCTCCATAGATTCAGGAACTTTCTTCCGCGTTAAAATTTTAAATTGCTTTTTCTACCTGCCAGTTGGTATTTTTAAACCTATGAATATTGTAGTCTCGTCTGCAGTCTAGACTCGGGTAGGGCGTTAGGTTATTAGAAAACGTCTGAGAATGTTATTGTAAAGGTTAGTTAACTTGAAAGAGTCTTGGAATGCACCTTTAATGTCTGCCTTGAAGTTCGAATTTTAAAAGGGTTTGAAGTTTAGATGAATACCCCGTTATTAATGAAGAAAAATTAAACAGTGTTGAACTAATGAAGATTCGCTGTCCCTTTCTGTCGTGTGACGTTTGTAATATCCGAAAGGAACTGCGAATCTTAATTAGTTGATCACTGTTTAAATATTTTTATGAATAAGAGAGAAAATCTCTAGACACTATGTTGTTGTATCTACCTTAAAAACTTGGATTAGCAGATTATACACAGAACGAAAGTAAAAACATCCTTGCTACTTGCTAGTCCTTACTAATATTATAAATAGGAAAGTGTGTTTGTTTCTTTGTTAGTTTGTCATTTCTTGACGTTTAAACAAAGCAACCAAACGTTTTTTTTTTGCGAGGACAATATAGTTGAAAGGATGGGAGTAATATACGCTTCTTTGGCTCTTGAGAAAACACGTTTCCAACACTTCTGTGTTTTTACGAAATTTTCGAATTCTACGCGAGCGAAGCTGCGGGCAAAAGGTAGTTTACGTACAATGATATCGTCTGGGTATTGTAGGGTATCTTTAGATCATTTGATGATGTTTCATTATCATTATTTGGCTAGTACTTATTCATTCTTTCATTAATCAGTGGAATAATCATGGGAGCCTACGTAATTTGGTTGCGTTGTGTCAAACCCTGCCTACTCAAAACACGACTATATTGAATTCGTATAACCCAACAAAATGACGTAGGCTCGCTATCTACCTATAAATTATCTCTGTTATTGCCACAGAAGTTTAACGTAGTTTTGAAATCTTTGCCTGCTATTATACAATAACATTTGCAAATAAAATATTAAACCTATAGATGAGTCAGGTGAATGGCATTCGTTTTATGTCGATGACTTCATTATAAGTCATTATCAGTCCATCGCGTATCGTTGATTTTACTTTAGATAAATAGTTTATTGCTAGTAACTGTTTATTTTGATGATTCGCATCGTGTTTTTGGCATTCTGTAGATTTTTTCGTTTGTGATACCGAAAGATGCGTATACCCGGGGGATAAAGATAAGATACGACTAGTAAAAATAAATTATACCGATATACAGTTACGCAATTTTTTAAATATTTTTATTTTACTAATATTCTTTGTTTTATAAAATACTAATTGTTGCTCGCGACTACGTCCACATGAAACTTTATAAATTATCCTGTTTTTACGACATTTTATTACTATTCCTCGGCTCGGCTTATTGGTCGCAGCGTAATGTTATATAGCCTATAGCCTTCCTCAAAAAAATGGACTAACCAACACAACAAGCATTTTTCAATTCCGTACTGCCAAGTTGGCGAAGCGTATGCCACTTGTCTAAGCAAATTCCGTCAGGCTTAGACAAGTGGCATACGCTTCAAGGCGATTCTAAATTGCGCTACTTTACGATTTCTTATATGGCCTCTCTAGACAAGTGGCAAGCGATTATCAAAAACGATAACCGCTTGCCACTTGTCAGGGGAGGAGGGGGGCAGCAGTTCCTGAGATTAGCGTGTTCAAACAAACAAACTCTTAAGCTTTATATTATTTATATAGGAGTATAGATACTTAAACTTAACCACTTACGTGGTCGTCCAGCTGGGATCGGATTTATATTTTTTGCGAGTGTAGACACTTTGTTTCAGCTAAATGTATCCGTATATTAAGTACCGTAATTATAAAATCTGCCGCCCTCCTAGCAAGTTGACGCCCATAGGCCTGTAACGACTAAATAAAATCAATCCAAGCCCGACTAAAACCTACATTCGATATACAAGAATTGTGCCCCAGAATAAATTCGAATTAAATTCGATTCATCACTCACCCCCGAATGCAGCGGGAACTAATCTGAGGTATTAGGAATTACGGTCGCTCCTTTACAAAAGACCCACGATCCACAATCCACGTTGTACTCAATACCATGGTATCAACCCCACCAGGTTATAGTGGCCGATGTGACCCTAAATTCACTAATGAAAGGATAGAAATAGGTAAATAGAGAGAGATAGAGAGAGAGGTGGCGAGAGATATAATAAATAGGAAAGTGTTTTTCTTTGTCCGTCCTTTCCATCCTAACATAGAAAACATTGATTTTTGACATACACTTGTCGAACAAATTGAGAGTAAATAAGGTGTTTTAGAAAAAAAGGGAGAACATTATGTTTTAATTTTCGTATGTTTACACGATTTTCGAATTGCTCGCTAGCGAAGCCGCGGGCATAAGCTGGTTCTACTATAATTATTTTACACAAAAAAATTAAATACTACTTATAGTAAAATTGGCAGCCCTTAGAATCCGACAAGTACTAATATAATATTTTTCCTGTATGTCTGGTTTACTTTTTTCGTTTTATTTAGTAGAAAAGTAGGTAAAGCTAAATTTTAAGTTAATAATTGAATGTAAACACAAAATTTAGTATTAAGTAGAAAGTTAATATTTAGTTAACTACTTAACCAGTTATTTAGTTTTCTTATATTTTTTCTGTTAAGTTGGTAAGCGAGGCTTGCCACTTGCTACGTTTGAACAGGTACATTTTAGTACAATTTAGTTAAATTCACAAGTGTAGTGGCGAATTCGGGTTCAGTTTTCCGTCGTCCTCCTTTTAGCTCCAAAACCTTATCAATAACAAATTTAATGACAGAATTTACGAATTCTATACGTTGTTGATCGTCCATCTTGAGTCAATTAAAGAGCTTAAGTACTTAAATTCGTTTGGACATACACTTAAAATTTAGTTACCTACTTAATACGTGTAAACCAGATATTAGTATAAAATTACATTTATCTGAGTTCCCTTTTTGCAATTTCTCTGAACTTCAGTTATTTCTGTAATCAATATTCGTTCTTTTGAAGTCACACATGGCCAGAACTTTTCTGTGAAAATAAGGATAGAGTGTAGAATAAGATATGAAATCGATCGATTTAAATATATTTAAAAATATTTTTCAATATCAAAACAGATTTACACTTATCTCAAGAGGTCAAAAGTTTAACAACCTACATGTGAAATAGGATTCGCAATTAAGTTAACAAAGTGTAAAATTAGTCTGAATCATACAAGGAAAAATAATTTGATCTCAGAACAAAAACCGACAATGCTTTAATAATTTGGCGGTTTCAGAAATATCGAATAATGGCGAAACTGATTTAGAGTACACATGAAATAAACCATAAGAAATTACGCGTTTAAATAACCTGCATATAAAAAAAATGCAGTAGGATTTTTTTTATATTTTAACGAAGAACTGGAGTAGTTTATTTCAAAAATACAGGGTGTAACAAATGGTGATACTACTTTAGGGTGGTTATGACGATTGACGTGTATGTGTCCCGTAAATTACAGAGCTTTTTTTTTCCCTTCATAGAGGGATTAGAGAAGTTGGGCCACCGGTAAGCTCACTCACTGAACGAAACACAGCACAACGCCGTTTCACGCCAGCTTTCTGTGAGCCGTATCACTCCGGTCGAGCCGGCCCGTCCGTGCCGAAGCTGGCTCTTCCACAGCAATGAGCATCAGTATTATGTACTCCACTTTCAGCACTGCTAATTTCACATTAATTTTTCTTACATTCTGTATAGCATTGTCGCTTGTTAATATTAAATACATACCTCCTTATTTTCTTACTAAAGGCTTTGTAAGTTTTTAATGCCGTTATCTGTAGAGTCGGTTAAAAGGAGAGTTTTGATTTAGGGAATCCATTATCGAGTCGTTTAAAAATACTCATGCGTGGCGGCGCTTTCACTGATAACCCGACATTTTGATAATTTCAAATAAATGACACTCCTCCTTGGGCTCCTTGTTCCGAAACTTAAACTGACGACGTAAACCGGCCGCGAAGAGTTATGTAGGTATTTAGGAATTATCTTTTGGGAAATGACAAAAATTATAAATTTAGACGAGTTTCACTAAATAAATAAATATTTAAAAAACAAACTAAACATTGGTATTTAAATTAGGTCCATTAATTTTATCTTTTAGAGCTTTTCGAGTCAAGTACGTTCGATTGTTTCTATTAGCAAATTTTACTCCAATATATCCTTAACTAACGCATACATTTTTTCAGAATATTATATCAAATTATAACTGATCGAAATGGCACTAAACGAATAAAGGATTAAGCTTGGTTTAATTGATTTGCTGATTAGTCTTTTTCAACACAATAACCGTGACTTGTCTATTAATTTTAACAGTACGCGACCAAATCGTGTTTGTACTCCATCTGCTCCTTAAAACTTCTCTGATAGTACCTACTACCTAGGCATATCGTAAGGAACCTTAAAAACTAGTCGATGTACGTTATTTGGTAAAAATACATAAAGTTCATGTAAATCGTGATATGTTTGATATAACTCGGCCTACTTAGATTCGTAACCTGGCTCTATATCAACTTTCCTGATTGTAAACCTTAATAATAAGACATTATTCACAAGTTAGGTTTTAGGGCGACGTCTTTAGTGCATCTGGAACAACAAATAGCAGTAATAAATTACCTGAATGTCTTGGGAACTTCTGGTATTAGTGTAGTTTTGAATTATTATAATTACGGCGTCATGTAGAGAAATAAATGTATCGTTATTGACACAGCACAAATTATGTACTCTGATTCTGTTTTATTATGATATTTAGGGAGCAAGCGAGCAGACGGGTTACCTGATGGAAAGCAACTTCCGTCGCCCATGGACACTCGTGACATCCGATGAGTCGAAAGTACGTTGCCGACCTTCATGAGAGGATTGGGAATGAGAATAGGGATAGGCGATTAGGGAAGTTGGACCACCGGTAAACTCACTCACTGAACGAAACACAGCACAACGACGTTTCACGTCAGTTTTCTGTGAGGCCGTGTTATCACTCCGTTTGTGCCGACCCATTCGTGCCGAAACATGGCTCTCGGCAAGGAGCATTCGTATGTTCTTGAGATCGGAAAATGTCTCATCGGTACACGTCTCCACGGGGATGTGAAACTGCACCCTCTCAAATGCGAACCAACGGTCTTACCCACTAGCCTACGGAGTCCGTAGGGTAGTAAGAACGTTCGTAGTACGGACGTTCTTAAAGACACAGCCTGGGGACAGACAGACGGACAGTCATCGAAATCTTAGTAAAAGGGTCCCTTTTTCACTCTTTGGGTACGCAACCCTAAAAAAGAAGGAGCGCAAATTGTAAATTTAAAATAATATTTGCGAATGTAATTGTATGTTTAAGGCAGATAGTAACGCGATATCTCAATGCTCTGTATGTTGGTATGTTGTATCAGTATTACGTAAACGTAGATAATGCTCCGCCCCCCGTAGCAATCTGTACGTGTATGACATAATACTGTAGTTCTATTTTTCTATTTCAATGAGGAGTGCTACAAGGCTGTTCATTTGCGCCGCCATATTACACAAGCTAAAGGCCATGTTTTTTTAAGTAACCCTTCGGAACCATTGTTATTTAAACATCAAGTTATGTATATTTCTAGAATGGTTGTTTAAAGCCATTCATTTTGATACCCCACTTGACCTAAATGGGCGTAAACAATTTTTAGGAACTTTACGATTTTCACTTCAAAATCCGCCATTTTGTTTTTTAGATTTTTTAATGTGCCCATTGTCACTTGCGCTATCAAGACGAAAGTAACCATACATGATACGTTAAAATCCATCAAACCGTTTAGGCTGCAGAGCATATACATTAATACATGCTCTCGGAAAGCATAACGCTCCTTCTGGCGCAGTCGGATAAAAATGTAACTAGTATACCTGCTGTTGTACAAGACCATGTCATCTGAGTGGTGTAATTCTGTTTGTTTGTCTCCAGGTAGTAGTATTTATATTAGAAGAGTAGTAAAGAACACAGGTTATGTAATTCTGAAATAAAATAAATTGAAACATATTTTAAGGGAGGCTTTCATACAATAAACGATACTTTTTTTGCAATTTTGTTATTCTATTGATAACAGATGTCACTGTTAGTCGTCTCCATCGCGCTTACACGACATATAATTTGTTATATTTTTTTTTCAACTCTGTCTTTCCCACTTCTTAATACATTATTGTACGTTAAATAACACATTAAAAAGACAATATATTTCTAATTTCAAACTTATCACGATGTGCTGGGCTTATAAAGAGTCCTTTACGACTGTTACAAATTTGATATTAACAAGCTTAACGAAATTTTTTATCGCTTTGGATATAAAATGTTCGGTTAATATTGCGGGAGTTCAGCTTTCAAATTGTTAACAAAATTTTCTCATCAAAATTTATAAAGCGGCTAAATACGAGTTCGATTTGCGCGCAAATGGTTCCGTAGTAGGAATAGCTATAAGATTTAGTTTGTGAATATTTTAAGTGTGGAACGAGCGTAAACATTTGAAATCTATTTTCGACAATAATATTTGAGAAAATTTAATTTGACAGTTTGAATGCCTTCTAAATAAACACACTATGGCCAGATAGATAGAGAATAAAATTTTCTATCTAGATAATTAAAGATTTAATGATTCCAGAGATACGATCGAGTGCGGAACTCTAAAAAAAATAATTAATATGAAAAATAAATAAAAAATCGATTAGCAAGAATCATGCATAATTAAGCATAGAGGCAAACTTGTCCGGAGGCATTTCCTGCAAATTCTACAGTGTCAATTTATGCAAATTAAAAATGCTTTTAACAATTTAATTGTTAATAAAAGTGCATAAATCTTTCTTGTCCATAATATTTAATACTTTATCTTTCAATATACTTTTCCCAACCCTTTTTGTTAACGATTATGGGCAGATGTTTACAACTTCAAGGTGGCTGAGTGGTTTATTGTGAACATACGGACGTAAATGTAAATAAATCCTGGCGATATTTATAAAATATTAATATGGAAAGGTATATTCGTATTTTTTCCTGTAGACATAAATGCTGGACTGGAGACCGTAGATAAAGAGGGGAGTTCCATCTGCTTAGTCGGGTTTTTAGGGTTTGCGTTTTTACCATTAATATTTCGATGTCTTTCTGTTCGTTCCTATGTCTGTCTCCAGTCTATCTCAAAAACGATAATAGCTAGATTTTTTTTTACCTTGTATTTTTGTTTTCGCAATAACTTTCCACATTCAAAAACATTTAAGCACTCCCACTTAGAAATTCGATCACCTTTTACAAAAGTAAGCGAAAATTTAGAGTATAATCTGCGGACAAAGTTTAGTCTTTTAAGACTGTGAATTGTACGGTTCCAACGGTATTCGCACTCAAAGTCACTGGCAGCGTAGTATTTCATGAAATATCTAAATAATTTCACCGTACACGTATCTCTACGTTAATATCGAGGGAGGCACGTATTCTTATCGTTACAACAATCTGTGAAACACAATATGTATACAACTATACAGGTTGTTCCGACCATACTATACAAAGCTATGCATATAATATACAGGATGTTTATGAAGTCCATTATACCGTGAAAGTGACTTCAGATTTATACTTGGCGATTTTCTGTGGACTGTGACTGATTCTGAGTCGAGCGTGAGGGCTTTGTCTGCGCTAACCCAGAATATCCAAAAAAAACTAAAAGGATCACATCAAAGCATGAGCTTAGATTTCCGTGTATCGTCGAGGGCGCGTTTTAAAGCAAGTTTTAAGTTTTAACTTACTTTAGTTTTTTTAAGGCAACTTTAAAGTACATTAAGAAAAATAACAATCAGTAATTGAGTCTGCGTTTTTTATTCGTGCGAAATTTGTTTATCGCGAGGGTAATTCCTGGACGACAAATATTCTATATTTAAGACAGGCATATTCTATCGTGCCTTTGTATATTTATTACTCTGTTAGTGTCATTATTCTACCGACGATTAAAATATACTAGAGGTCACCCTGTGGTCGAAATACGTTTTATTAAATTACCATAAAATATATTTTATAAAAATTTTCAGTTCAATCACAGACTTTAATTTGGCATAAAGATCTTGTTATCGGGCCATTAAATTTTATTTAAAAAAATCAAACTTCAACCATAGACAAAAGAATATTTCGAGTACGACTATCATGTTATGTTATGTCAAAAAATTGTAGTGTGCGTGTTGTAGTGCGAAAATCGACCATAAATATTTAAATCCATCGTATGGAGAAGCTATAAAAAATATAATCTATTCTCAATTTAATCATAGACTTCCATTTGGCATAAAGGTCTCGTTACCATGCCATTGTTTTGTGAAAAACAAATTACAGACTTTGACCATAAACAAAATAGTATTTCGTCGTTATTTTGTATATGGTTGTCGTTTTATGTCAAAATATTGTAGTGTGCATAGCGTTTTTTACTAAAAAATATACAAAATTAAAGTATATTTTTTATTATTAATAATATTGGTATATCACGCTCCTCCTCCATATCAACTACTATTGGGAGAAATTTCATGATTTTATATCTCGCGTTTTCTTAACAAGGGATACAAAGTTTTTTCTTGCGTATCAATATATAGATTCTAATATTTGTCTAATAAACATAAATATGCTGATGATAAGTCTTATGAGAATATGTTATTGTGGTATAACTCTAGGAGTTATACCACTATGAAGTGAAGAATAATATGAAGCTATTTGCTAACACCATTATAGTTAGTAAAATATTCTGCGGTATAACAGAAATCGCATTAAACCAGGAACGATGCAGCATACATGCGGCATTAAAATAGCAGAATAAGGGTAGAAACCCCGTATCAGGGAAACATTGTAATTTGAAATGAATTTCCATTTAATCTGATAAATGTAAATATTTTCAGGGTTTACATAATCGTTGTTTATTACTACTGTAAGTAAGATTTACGACCAGTTAACTCCACTTGTTAATGATGCTGGTTGTAGTTTACTACATGTATGATGTAAAATAATGATAAACAAACTTTTAATTTCTTTAGATGTTTTTGGTTAGGCCGGACAAAAATACTACATGGATTGTCTGTGGGATTAGGGCTCCCACACAAAACAGCGAATGCGCATCGCTTCGCGTCTTATTGTCAATTTTTTTTAATCTAGTACGAGTTTTACCGCAAATTGCGACGCGATGCGATTTTCTGTACAACAGTTTCGTGCTGGAGGAATTAGAATGTTCTACGTACAAAAATTTCATTTTTAAAAATGGACCCTTAGCATTCTGCGATTTTTAAACTGCACGGAAACGATTACAACCTTAGATATTGTTATACTGAATCGCGGATGATCATTGTTTTACCTGGGGGTGCATCAGCGAGGGTGGTCCCCCTGGGGGAGCATGGGGGAGGGGGACACACGGGGGTACAGGGGGGGTGCTGATTGATGACGTACATTGTCCGCGTGTCTTTTGTCTGGACATGAACTAGCTGTTTTAATACTGGGGTATGCTAATTGAAGGTTCATATCGCGGAAGTAGAGAAAATAAGTGTATAGCAAATGACTGACAGATCAGGAATAACCCCTGAAGTCTGATCCTTATGGAAATGATAACACAACACTCCAAGGCAATATAACTTTGAATGGAGTGTACTTAGGTGTAGATAACTCGTATTTTATTATATTAAATTTTTTATTATTCTTTTATGATAATATCTGCATTGTAATAGTGTGCTTTTGGTAAAAATTTTTTGTCAATCGCGATTTGTATATAAATAACATACATTTTTTTTCAAAGGGTTAATGACCGCTTCCAACTAGATTTACCGAAAATACTATTTTATATTTCTGATAAAACGCACAGAAACTCGCAAAACACAATCCATTTATTACGACGACAGTCTTTTGTTTTCGCACACAAATAGCAAAAAAACACACTCAATTTATGTGCGCTAAACAATCCGAACAAATGAACTGACAAACAGGGAACGTCGCGGTATGAAATAGGTCGGAAAATAACTCCCTCGGGCACAGATTCAATCAAGTCACTTCACAATTTGGAGTCCGTTTACCGAGCTTAAGCCGCGTACACACGCTGCGAAAAAAAACATAACGTACAACCTTTTCTAATGGGAATGTGGTTTATTCGATTTTTGAAATATGTATTTTTTTTGTACAATTTAATGTTGAAGTACGCTGCTAAATATGTACGCAGTGTGAAATCAAGCGGCTTAAAGTGAGTTGAATCGAGACGTTGAGTTATTACATTTTACTTCTAAAGCTATATAGCTCTTTTCTTAAAATCACAAGACTTCTGTATTGGTATAAGTACTAAAATCCAATTTGAAGTAATTTTAAACCGGCATTAAATGTGTTCGAAGGTCGATTGTCCACCAACAGCGTCATTCGGGAACGAGAAAATCGATCGGATAAAATGCTACTTTACGACATAGACTACAGTTTTTATCATCCTATATAGAGCAATGTCGGTAAAAAATGATACTTATAACCTAGATCATAAAGTTGTATTTTACCAGGCCGAAATAATCTCGTTCTTGGTTAACGGTTTTGGTGGACAAACGGCGTAATTCTTCAAAATATAAACAGCACAATCAATTGTTAAACAAAAAAAATACGTCGTATGTACGTCATTTGATCGGAATACGTCAATTCCGTGTCAGCCCCGATCTTTCGGATGGATTTGATACTCCAAAATGACTAAGTCCGCAATCTGACTATGAGTCACCTTCCCTGATAGTACCTTCTTTTCACAGTTGGAATAAACTCGTTACTCTTGAACAGAGTTTAAAACTTACGAAGATATTAAATTGTTTTATATTATTCTCAACGAATAAGTTTACGCGCCAACTTAGTCAAATTATAGCGAGTTTAAATCTGTCTTTATTTTAATTTCGCATTTTGTTACTGACATTTTAAATCAGACGGTGGATCCGTAAGTTATAATGCTCTTTTTTACTCTTTTTTTACGAATCGCTACCTGAAATTATTTAGTACCCCAAGTCCACACTTATAATTCAAACTTTAGTGAATCTGTAAGAAATAAAAATTATACTATTAATTATGTATACATATAATAAAACAGTAAAATTAGCGTGTCTGTACAATTGAAATTTTTACAAACTAATCAATGTAAGGGGCTGAGGAACAGTATTAGAACACAATCGAAAAAAAAACTGTCTGTTGTACGCACTAATCCCCGAAACTACTGAACGGTTTCGAATATACATTTTTTTAAAGCTATTTATTCTAGGCAACACATATAATAATTTTTATCCCCGGAATGTACGGCTCCCGTGATATACAAATTTTTGCGCTACGAAGTTGCGGGCATCAACTAGCAGCTAATACGATAATATCTGCTTGAAAGTGCTACTTGGTTGGAGAAAACATAAACGCACAAAAAAACTTTACGTACGTGTTCCAGAACTCAAAGTATCCGAATTTTAGTTCAGCAAAATCAGTTCTTCGGTTTGGTGTAAAGAGGTAACTGACTGACACACTTACCTATTTGGACGCTGTTAAGCATTAATGTGTTATCCAAAAATGCATTCTTATTCTATAGAAATATATAATAAATGATCTAAAGAATAATACTGCATACACAACTCAAAATCTGATATTTTGTTGGATAACACACAAATGCTTAACAGGCTTCATTTATAATGGACTGTACTGACTGGACTGGATGAAACGTATGGATGTCTTTACCTAGAAGCCATACATAGCAAGGAAACCGATCAAGATATTTATTAATTACAATTATTTACACGAACATAAATTAACTTAGTGCGTTTTGCATCAACATGAAATTCAGCTAAGCGTGAGTAATCATCGTTAGCGCTAACACTCCGCTTACTACATTAGTAACGCAAACACTATTTCATATTGCTTTGAGATGTCATCCAATTAGAGTTGTGCTTTATCGACACTCGATAAACACCTATCGATAGTTAAGCTAGTGTGGGGAATTTTCGACATTTCTGGTTTTACCTTTCCACGCCAAAAACGATAGACTGCTTTCACCGATTTTGCTGAAATTCTGTGGATATACTTTATGAAGACCCGAAAAAAGGACATAAAGATCCTTTTCATCTCAAAGATCGTACGGTTCCCGCGGGATAGTCGAATTTTGGCGAAATTCGACGTCCTCTAGTTACATATTATTTTATCTTAAAAATGTATTTGTATTTTCCCATGAAGCTAACTTAAAGGCACTCGAGTCTCGTCTGAATTATCTGCTGTAGCTAATTGATGCTAGAAACGGCTTATTGAAACAGAATAACGCTTTCACTAGAAAATACGTTTAATAAATTTTCTCTTTCCGTTTTCTTTTATCGCAAAAATTAATTCCATATATAAATTTTTTTTGTCACAATGTTAGTAACCTTTCACAGGCAAAACGGCTATTCCGATTTTTACCAAATTTCGTATGCAAATTTTGTAGATCTGAGAATGGTCTAGCATCCATTTTTAAAATAAAGGCTGTTAAAAACAATTCATACTGCAAAACAATGTGTCGAGTTTTTTGTATCGCTAGTTCGAGTGAGGTTAAACCGATTTGAGAAATGTTATTTTTAGAACTATATTAGTGGAAGATGGATTGGACCATTGGATTGGAATATTAAAAACCGAATATATCTAGCTATATTTATGTGTACCAATGAGTCTATGACACACATAATCCAGTTAGCTCCCCTCCCGACTTCTCCCTCCCCCGTATCCCCTCTAGAGGTGTTTACAATAATCCCCCTGTTAGTCGAATGAAACTGTAATTCTAAATTTGCAAATACGATAACGGTTGAAATGAGCATATTCGACACGAGTTGTAGATATTTTGCCGTGGGAGAGCCATGCTTCTGCACGAACGGGCCGGCTCGATCGCAGTGACACCACGGCCTCACAGAAAACTGGCGTAAAATAGCGTTTTGCTGTTTTTCGTTCAGTGAGTGAATTTACCGGTGGCCCAACGTCCGTGTTCCCCATATCCCTTTTTCTATTCTCTTGTGTCATATCTCGACTGTCCATGGGTGACGGCAATTGCTTTCCATCAGTTAACCCGTCTGCACGATTGCCCCTAAAGTATCATTAAAAAAATTAAGGCTTCCACTTCTACCCAAAGCTTTAAAAAGGGAATCTATAACTGAAACTTCGCGCCTATCCCTCTGTTCGTCTCCTGTCATCATAACATTATATAATATAATTTTTGTTTGTCCTTTTTCTACGCACATCAGCAGCCTATCGACTTGATTTTTGGAATAGACTCAGACGGCAGAACTTAAGCTCCTTTTGGTCTTGGAAGAACATCATTCTCCCATGAGATTCTTAATTATACTAATCGAATTTCACGCAAGCGAAGTCGCAGGCAAGAGATAATCTGGATACAGAATATTTTACTCTACCTACTTAATATAACGCAGCGAAGCCATGATTCGTGCATATCGCAATGTTGGGGCGCGCGGCCTTGCGCACGCGACGGTCGTCGGCCCCCCGCTCCCCCTCTCCCTGGCGGCCCCCACCGCCCCGCCGGGGACAACGGCCCCCCTCAGGCAGGGGCGTCTAACCCTATAAATAAGTCAGCAAGACAAATGCACTTCGCAATGTATATTTAAAGCTGAGATAAATATATCTCGACCTATCAGAAGTCAGAACAATGGCCGAACCACTGTCGCTTTTCGTAAGATCTTGGCATTAGCGCCGGTTGAGACTGGACTTGTTTTCAATTTCATTTATTTACTTGAATTATAAATGCGAAGGGTGTCTGTCTATTAGTATATTGTTCTACGTCGCGTCCAAACCTCAGAAGCGCTTTCTCTGGTTTTCAGTCCTGGGAAAGGACATAGAAAACTTTTATATCAGAAAAATTGACGACATCCGCACTATAAATCGTATTCTAGTTATATAATTTTATACTAAAACTTCATATATACATAAATTTTGCAATCAAAATGTTATTAGCGGTGTTGTTAAATAAAATGAACAGAATATAAATCTTTTGCTAAGTTAAAATTCAAATTAAAATTTAGTTTAATAATTTAGATTAAGTTTAGAGTAAAGACAGAAATTGCAGACAGTGTGAAAAGAAATTTCCAATGTTCGGATAGGTTTAATAAAAACATTCGTTTAAACCATTAACGTTATTTGTTGACAAGATTATCCGATCGGTTAATCAAATTAATCGGCCATTCTTCCCTTCACTACCAGACGGGGAAATTTCCCCAATCACAAGGGGAAAAACTCGGTGGCCGAGAGGGAAACAATTAATCTGTCTATTTCCCGCAATTACAAGGCGGATCGTCTCTCGGCGCGTCCGGTACTTTCCCTGACCTACAGCCACCGATAGGCCTATATCTTTTGTTACTTACGATTTACTATGACTAAGTACGTACTCCTCATACTATCCGAGTTTCTGATCAGAAAAATTCGGACGCCCTGCCATAGCGCAATCTTTTCATATGTTTAGCCGTGGACCTCGCGTACTCAAAATTTCTGATAGGTTTTTATATGGTATCTGAGAGGCGTCCAAATTTTTCTGATCAGAAATTCGGATAATGTACAGTCGGAACAAAGAAACTGATTGACTTGTACCTGGACAATAAATTATCTGAACATAAAATGTATGCGATTCGCATACATTGGTGAAACACCGTAGATACCTATTTATTTTGGCACAGTTACAGAGTAAGAAACATATTATAATAAAAAACTCATACAACACATAGTATTAACACTGAAGCCCAATTACAATCATAACATTTATGGTTAAGTAGCTATCTCATCTTACAAGTAAAAAAGAAATACAATTAAAACAAAGATAGAGACTTGTTAAAAACTATAGACTAAAACCAACTGAAAATATCACAAAGCAAAATAGTACATAACAAAAAGATTTAGGTGATATTTTGAAGTAGCAAATATTTAATTACTACGTAACAGTATCTCTTTGAGATTTGAGTTTTTTGAATACCCATAAACAAGGTAGATAAGTAGCAAGATATTGCTACGGGATAAAATTCTTCAAAGAATTTCAGAAAAATCAGTGAAATTCTGTTTAGTAAATAAGTTGAGAAAACCTAAAATTGAAGGGCAGAGTGCTAAAGGTCTTATTATCTAAATAAATACAAAAAACTCAAGGTGACCGAATGAATGATATAGTGATAGAACAGCCCAATCACTATGCGGATCGAGCTGAAATTTGGCATGCATCTAGACGTTATAACGTAGGCATCGCAAAGAATGTATTTTAATAAATTCTACCTTCAAGGTTAACAAATAGAAGATGATATTTTGTTTGAAATTACTCCTTCACGCAAGCGAAGTCAAGAGCAATATACTGCAAAGGACTAATTTAAATGATCAAAATCTTCGTTATGAAAAAATACTGATGATTCAAGTCCCATGGAAAATTCCCTACGACATTTGTGTAATTATTGAACATAAGCGACATTGAGATCGTTAAATCGTCGATCATGATAGATCTTTACTTTTCAACTATAAATCTTCGACTAAACCTTTGGTGCTCCGAAGATCTTTAACATTTGAACTGGGATATAAGTGCTTCAAACTTAGTTCATATTATAGGGGGAAAAGCATGGAGCACTTTTTTGTCTTCTTGGCTAAAACATTCTAATTTCTGCATTGTTTTAAATTATTATTCATGAAATTATTGAACTTATAATGATGGAATTTGGATCCAATTAGGTATTTTAATTTCGAAGTAGATATTTAACCAATAAAACAATCGAAGTTACTGGCAAATTATAGAAGCTACTAAACAAAAAGAATCCACAATACTTGTTGATATTAAGAAGTTATGTACAAAATTTATTTAGAATTTTTGGTACTCAATAAAAGAAGCCTAACTGGAATGATCGCGATAGGAAGGTAATTTGTATCTGAGGCCGTTACCGTATCTTACCACCCAGTAGCATAGCGGGCAGTGGGGGCGGCACTTTTTAGGGGGCGGTAAAAATTCACATAAAAAATATTCTAAGTATTTCATCATTTCATATTTCTAACAAAAGTATAAATTTGAAGCTATCAAAAAATCACAGAATATGCTGCAATTTTTAATGCTGTGACGTGATACAATAATTATGTGATCTGCACTGGCACAAAAAATCTCAAACAAGTACATGGAAAAAATCGCGCGAATAATTACCGCGTGAATAATAATGACTTAATGTTTGTGTAAATTGTACAATTACATTAAAAAAGTTTACTAATGGGCCAGCAAATTTGTCCTAGGGGCGGCAAAATTGTCCTCCGCCCCGGGCGACCATTACCCACGCTACGCCACTGTTAGAAGTAATCCTCAACGAAAATCAGATTACACCCTTAACATTTTTACACAGATATTAACTTACAAATTTTATGTTTTTCTCCCGCTCTGTCCTTAACATTGTAAGGATCGAAATGGCGGTTTTACAAAGTACATTTTATTGAAGTTACTTTCATAACCTTATTCATAAAGATGTGTAACGAGATTTCAACCCTACTGCGTTGGTATCTTATTGTGTGATATAAAAACGTGGGGGTTCTAAAGGTTTGGAATCTGCAGAGAGATTTTTTATTTTCTCCATTTTAAAACCTACTTGTGGTAGCCTGGACTTCAGGCTTCTTGTCTTTTTTAATAAAAACACGGATGAGAGAATACAAATTTGTTATACGTTTAAGATTTTACGCAGCTGGCCCTATGATTCTGGATTCTTTCCTAGGATTCTCAAGTCTTGGAGTTACAAAGTCAGCAGTTATTTTTTGTATGTTTACTCAGAGCACTTCACTAGGTCAACCAATTTTGGTAATTCTTTTTTAATTTTGTAATGTACACTTTAAATATGGTCTTACTTAAATATTTTTCAGGTACCAATAATTTGTATTCCTTTTTTTAGGGTAAAACATAGACCCGTCAGCCCTCCCAGAACGCCATACTTGATTTGAGAGGGCGTCTTTAACACGACATACTATATCTAAAATGGCGTGCGGTTTGCGGTGTAAAGTTATACTCAGTTAACATTTTCCGGTTGATATCTAATAGATTATGTCAAGGATGTATTTTCCTGATCAATATATGGGTGACATGATTAGGAACAAAATGTAATGATGAAAAATACCTAAAAAACTGCGATTCTCTTAAGCAAAATGGCATGGCGTATAGGATTTCAGTGTTTGATAGTAAATTTTGCGGAAATTTAATACCGACAATACTTTTTTGACGTGCTAAGATTTTGTACCTATAAAAGTATAAGTACATAAGTACTTCGTGGCGTACCCTGAGTTTTGAAATCCTTGCTTATGATGTTTACGTTAAGCGCCTTATTCCGTGAAGTCGATCGGTTTAACGATGTTATGTTCGCAGCCCGTGTAATTGTTACAAGAATGTCAAACATCGTAAGGTAAACAGTATCGCCCCGTTCGCGCTACCAAGAAAATGTTCTTTGACAACCGACTTATGTGAAATTAATTATTATAGCGAACACAAAATTATAAGACGTTTTGCTTGTATTTCAAATCCATGAATTTTTTTTTGTGTTTCTGTCTACTCATGCTTAGACCGCTTAATCGATGAATACGAATATTTTTTGTAAATATTTTTAAGTTAAAAAAAGGTAAGTTCACTTTTTATTTCGGAAAAATTTACAAATATCTTAATAGATTTAGTTGTACGAAATTGCGGGCTATAATTTTATGTGCATTTAACATTAAATGTTATTTAAATGTTAAATGTACTGTAACATTAGAAGAGTTATCGTCTTCTTAAAACTAATCCGTCAATGTTCGCGCTGGCAAAAGGTCAACACGACGACAGAACGATAAAAAAGATTGCATAAGATTAGATACGCTCATTATATGTCATATAGAGTGTGTTAGCAGCGAGGAGTGTCGTTATAAAGTATTTTTGTGCAATCATAATTCTCTACTAATGCGACAACTAGTCAACTATCCCACGTTACTTAAGCACCCTAGTGTGTACATCCAGCCTTAATTTTCCATAATTTTGCACTCTGATTCTGCTATTTTAAAGCGGTAGCGATGAATCTTCGATTATATTTGATCCAGACTTTTGCAAATTGTGTGAAGGTTGAATATCCATTGTCCGCCCTAAAATTAGCTTTCATCAGAAGCTGTAGCACTCTGATTAGGCAAACAAGTAGTGAATAATTAGCTGATTAAAGTTAATTTAGTTTAATTAAATTCCGTAAAGAATTTGTCAAAGGTTTTCATAATAACCTTAGCTATCTAGTCTTTATATTAATTAAATAACATAGTGTGTGCCTTTAACATTAATTTCTATGCATCTAATGTTTAGGATAAATGAAATTTGTATTATGCCATCTCGAGACGCGAGTAACAAATTGTTTGTGCTATAATTTAATGGAAATATTTGTGCGGCGGCTGAACGATATAATGTATTAAAAGTGTGTTTGTTGAATCTGTAGACTTATGAGCTTTAGAATATTGCGGGGAAACACGGGCGTAATACTTTAATGCATAATTCTTTAGCTAGGGGAGTATTTCTATATGTTCGTGTAGGCGTGGCAATTTACTCTTTATGAGCATTAAGCTACTTTACGTAAGAATTTAATTACTATACTTAATATACTAGATTGACTTTTGGGTTAATGGTTATAATAGACAGTATTCGTATGATATGATACTGTAGATAGCTGGTCGATCATCGTTATTCGTAACAAATGTTTCCAGTATTTACTTTTCATTCCTTTATAACGCGCAGCCCAAAGTACTTAACGAATCAAGCTTAAAGGCATCTACTTAGAAAAGATTTAGATAAATTTTACCCCCCAGGAGACGAAAGTTTATATAAAAATACTTAGCATGAGCGAAGCTCCGGGATAAATGATCCATAAGTATGTTATAAAAAAAAACCTGCTTAAGTCGGAAATTAAATTTAAGATTTCAATTAAAGAACTTATACTCTCGCTTCTATTTTGCTGAAACTGAATCACGGCAAACAAACTGGCGGAGACCGCAGACTGCTCCATGTGAAATATTAAAGCGTATGAGGCACAAAGGCCCTCCATAATTGATAAGAGCTGGCTAGCGACACCAGTCTCCGACCAACTACCGATATAGACCCATTAATATACCAGCTACAAGCTTTTGTGGTTAAAAATCTGTATAATTCGTAAATTTTGTAGCAGGGTGTGAGAATAGTAACAGCTCAGAGTGCCGCGTGCAAGTTTTTTTTTCACATTAGACCGTGAACGCGTTTCGCGTTTACTAAAATTCTATATGGGATTTGTACAGCGCCACCTAGCGATGCTTACGGTAACATGTACAAATCCCATATAAAATCTTAGCCAACTCGAAACGCGTTCACGGTCGAATGTGAAAAAAGAAAGAAAAAACTCGCACTCGGCACTCTGAAAACGATTTTTTTTTGAGATGTGTATGGGCAAAATTGTATCGCTGGTTCGCTTACTTTTATAATAATTTGTTACGCCCTGTATAATTTTTTTTCTGTCCTTAAAGTAGATTCAGGGTACCAGACTTTTAACTTTTATCATAAGTTATCAAAGGCAGACAGCTGAAAATCAGTGTGGCGGTAATCCATTACAGGGGTCTGGCATTCCGGCCTGCCGTCCCGTGCGGATGTATTAATTGCGGGATCGGGAATATCCGCGAGGATATCGCAATCAGCTCACGTAATAAGCCCGCGCGTTTCCGTACCATTTTTGTACGAGAATTCTTTTTTTATACTTGACATAACTTTTTTTTTAATGTAAGATTGATGAAGAAATAAACTCTACATTATTCGTGAATTCAATAAACCTTATAGTCTTTATATTCACAGACATTTGTGATTTTTTGTTTCTTTTAAACTAGTTATAATATCAAATTAAATTTTCAGGGTGCCGTATACATTTATTCGATAGAACATTTACATGCTTCATGCATCACGACAAAGGACTCGGAGAATGTGAGGTATTATGCTTCAGTCTAGGAATCTAGGTAAATTCTAGATGCAACTAATTTTGCTGTAAAAACTTTTAATGGCGGCCTAAAGCTGCTTTAATTAGCTGCCGAAATTTGCAAAGACATTCATGTGCAACAAAATTACTATTAATGCTTACTTATTGCATTTATTGCAATATCACTGCAACTTAATCATTTTTACTCCCATTTGATGTAAAAGGGTTGCAATCAATACGTAATTATTGCATTAATTCCGAAAATTGCATCTCATTACAATTTACATTACAAGGACCACATTTTAAAGCGACACCAACTAGTGGGAGAGGTATCATCCATTACACATATTGGAGTTACCTCAATTTGGTCCTTAACGGATTTGTCAAGATTGCGGTTGACTGCTGATGATATAAAGACCGACTTGCGTTCGATGTTTACACGTACCTGCAACAAAAATTCAATTGTTAAATAATGCAATAAAAAATCATTTAAAAATTGCAACAATATGTTACTGAAACTAACAACAGAACATACTTGGTTTAAAACAATGTAAGCAGAGTAAAATAATTTAGTAACTTTGTACACATTTATAATAACTTATTTGTAATTGAACAAAATATTAATATTATTCAATTAAACATCTTGAACTCGCTTTGTAAAGATACAATGTTTGTACTTAGTCACTGTATTTTACATAGTAATTATCATATTAATGTACGTTGTACATAATATTATGTTTAAGTTTGATTCATCCGTAATATAAGTCGTGTGTCATGGCCAGAGAACAAAGAATGAGGCTTTTATAAATCCCTTTGTAAAATGTAATTTAATAGTCGCCTATAAACACGTTTAATAGGTGTATAAACTTCATTTTTGTCAGCTTTTATTGTATTGTTTCTCTTACTGCGATTTTAGCACTACGTTCACGATGATCTTTTAGATTTTTCAGCAGGTTTTCATTGTCTCATATATTTCTTTCACTGCATCTCCTGCAACGCCAGGATTAACAGCAGTAACCAGACAAAAAACATTTGAAATAAGTTCAATAGTCAGTAGTGCCTATCAGGCTTGGAAGTTGGGACTAATTAATTTGCTCAGAAACAAAGCAGAGTAGTAAAAAGCGTTAAAAATATTATGTCTTATATTAGCTTATTAAAAAAATCGCGTTTTTTTCTTTTAATCTAAAAGTCAAGAACATAATGATAAATAAAATTATTATTATTATTAAGTATGATTATCAGAACATATTATTAGAATATAATGATTATCAGAAGAACAATATAATATAATTACATTGTAATAAAATAAACGAAATATGAAAGTTTGCATTTATTTATTATCTTAACACTTTCAATTAATTAATTAAAACCCTCGAGATATTTTAAAATATACTTTAATTATCCTCAGTTATAAATAGAAATAATTATGAGTTATAACAAGTGCTAAAAATAGTATGTAGGTAACACTTTTAGCCGCGAAAGTGTATTAAAATTATTTTGTTGGCACTATTATTGTATTTTGTATGCTCAATTTTAAATTTTGTTTGAACATACAATGATATTCTAATTCTATTCAACATTAGTTCAGCTTTAACCGTTGGTCGATCCAGTCCTTCCACTATGAAATTTACAATTATTTTGCATCAAATAGAGGAGTTGGGGTAGCGCTACAGTTTTTAAAACGTATTTTATTATTTAACATAATTCTGTATATTAAATACAAAGTTACCAATTACAATTGATCCTATAAATATATATAAAAACTGCAAATTTTTATTGGCGCTTTAAATGCAATTTTGACGGAGTACGTGTAGGTATGCCGTTTGTAATTGGCACCGGAACACTTCATTACTTCGATACTCACATAAAAACCACGCTAATTTTAATTAATCGGACGGTCAACAAAAAATGTCGATTGCAGATCGAAATGACAGAACAAGGATGCCCGCCCACGAATTGTAGGACCGATAATGATTGGGCATGATTGAATTTTTTCAGTTTTTAATGACTTTTTTGTTAACTGCCTTCAATATGGCTACTATTTCTTGCAATAAATGATATCGGAATTCGGATTATACTATATTACGATTATTTTCAGTTGAGGACGCGAAAGAGGCAGAAAAATTTGCTAAAATAGGGTACATCTCATATATTTTTAGCCTGTAGCTCTCTAGAACTTGTCACCTTTCCGGGTATATAATATAATATAATCAAATCAAATCAATATACCTGACAGTATACTTAATGTTAGTCTCATGGTATTGTTATGAAGTATTTCTTGTACTTTATATTACATCTCTTTAAAATCATAAAAACAAATTTGTTTTAAATATTATCTTAAGATAATTATAATGTTTATTTGTTGACTGTACTTATATTTTTTTGTTTTAAATTGCTATGGCCGATGATGCGTTATGACTGTTGAAGACATCGGAATTTAGCATTTAGTTATGAACGTGCAATTCAGTACGAAAATTCTGTCATAAATTGCTCTTTCGTTGCTGCTGTTTCTGCATATTATATTTGTATCTATACATGAGATTAATGCACCGTACACACTCTATTATTACATCATCTAGTGACATTTTCTATATGTATATAAATTATACAATAACAAGACATCGTAATAGAATAAGACATATTTTATAAATATTATACACAACATAATGTTATTACTCTTGTATCTCATCGTTAGTAAAGAATAACATTATAATATACATTTTACAAGGAGGTTCTACGTTCGGCTTTATTATTGATATCAAAAACAAAGATGGATAGTAATTTTTATACAGTGCCTTAACCTCATATACTGTTTAAAAAGTTCCATTGCTCATCTCAAAAACTTATTTCCTTGTCGAGTCTAAACACAGCCGGCTAAATGGCTTTAGCATCGTGTTTTTAATTTCCACGTCTCTGTAATCAGGTCGGGTTAAGTTAGGCCGTTTGTGGATTTTTGAACGTTCTAGTGGTTGGAGCTGAGAGGTTAGCGTTTCTTTTAACTCTCATTTTAAACTCCACGAATTACATCTCTCTAGTTGCATTTTGTAATTTAAATTGTTATTTGCTTAAGATTAAATAGACGGTATAGTAGACACAGATGGTATAGTGGTACAGTAGTACATTGTAATTGGAATTTAATTTTTTACTTTGAATTTTTTAAAAGTGTTTTATTTTGTTTTCAGGTCTGCCTGAATCTATTCGAATATACTTATTTTTAAAGAGCGACAAATAAATTCTATAGTACGTGTTGGTTGTTGAGTGAGTTACTTTGTATTAATATGAAGTTTTATGATTCCATCTGCCATTTGGCACTGCAGACCATGGTCCTCCATAACAAACGCATAAACCTGCAGATTGCATAGTAGTGAAGATGCCTTTAGGTATTTGTTACACATACAATCGTCCAACAGTGTGAGCCCGTACATAAGGTGACGGCAAAACCGTGTAACGGTCACAGCTACAGCCAGGCTTAACCCAGCAAAGCCAGCTGCCAGCGCGTATTAAGTCCTCAAACATACCTCGTACATAAATCAAACTGTACAACATAAATTACAAAATACATAACACGTATATAGAATTTGCTAGTCATATACAGTCCGGTGTGAATTCCTTAAAATATATAATGCAATATAATGGTAAATTACTTTGTAGTGCTCAAACGTGTACGTAAGACATAAAAGCTTTCTCTCTCACCCCCTGCTCTTGAAGACTGCACGAACTTTTTACATACAAATCTAAAGTATTAGTTTTGGCTCCTAGCGAGGAAACACCGGATGCCTTAATTTATATTTCGCTCTCAAGTCTTTATCGTTTTGCAATGTAATGGCGGCATCAGTCGGTATACAAATATGTATTGCCTCGTTCATAAATTGACGTTTTATTTGAGTTCTTGTCAGTCGTCGTTGCGTGCATCAAAGATTGAGAGTTAAGATTATCTTTTGTCTGAATTATTACATTCCTTCTCGTTCATTACTACCACACTGTAAGTTAACGAACGACAACGATAACACGATGTATAAATAACAATCAACGATTAACTTTAACAAGCGTTGGTGAAAATGATACTTAACACAACGTAATTATCGGGTAAATGAGTAATTAACATAACGTTATCAGTACAGACGCCACCCAGTCGCTATCGTTGAGGACTTGCATTGTACTTGCTACTGTCGAATGAACTAGAATTTGTACTTTTATCAACCTCTACACTTTTAGCCCAGCCGCATCGATTATTCGAATTTCTGATCAGAAAAATTCGCACACCTGTTAGATTTATAGTAAAATTTTATATTGAAATATTTCCATGCCAATAAAACGGCAATACATGTTTCTATTAAAACATAAACTGTATCATCTATTTTGTCATGTTTTAAGCGAATAAAGATTTAAAGTTTAAAAGTTTAAAAAAATATATCAGAAATTTCAGATAGTTTTTGGAGTCTACAACTAAACATATGAAAAGAGTGCATCCTGACGGTGCGTCCGATTTTTTCTGATCAGAAAATCCGATACTCTACGGTTGGCCTTAAGTTGGAACAATATGTTCCAACTTGATATTTATCTGGTTACTTTCTGTTAAATAGAAATAAACACACACTTTTCTTGCAATTAATTTAGGTTGTAATATATTTATTTCAATCGTCTTGTGATAATGGGGAATATACATGTTTATTATATCTTTAAATAAATGTATCCTCATTGGAAATTGATGTATTGTGACAAAATCAGTTTTTTGATAAAATTGATAACGATAAAGTTACAAGCCTTTAAAATAGTCAGAAAGATCCCATATTGATTTTGACGTCAAAGTCTATAAGCTGCATACAAAGTTCATACTACATAACGTTTTGAGGGAAAGAGATGGATAGAAAATTTAAATCGTTAATATCTTACTTATTTCTCAACAGAATTTAGAGATTTAATTCTCTTTTACACGCATCTTTCCTATTATGTCGAAATGAAAAAACAGATAATCTCTTATGGAAAATGAACTCATTTTTATGCGCGTTTCTTCTATTCAATTAATAAAACTGCGTCCTCGCGTGGTATTGCAGAATAACGTATCATTTTCAGTATAATAGCACAGTCCCTACCCAGGAAATAAAACATGCGCCATGTTTAATATGGAGACGATACTCTATACGGTTGTGAAATCCGAGTCGGACGCCATTGTACAAACACAGCCCAGCCACGGGCCGATACGCGTATCACTCGAGAATCGAGATGAAAACGTTTTAACAAGTGCTACCGTGGGAGAAATATTGTTTTATCGACTCCGTCAGAAAGAGGGTTTCGTTTTTGTGAATAATATGTATCCACACTTATATTATAAGTGCGAAAGTGTCGTTCCTTCAATCAACCAATCAACTTAATTTTTGGCGTGGCCATACTTAAAAAGTTGGAGAGTAGCATAGGTATACTATTCGTCTTTCGTATATCACACCCTGCAGCCTACGGTTGACGGATACACTTAACTCTATTTAGGGGTACGTCAACACATTAAACATTATCACTTTTTTTGTTACATTTTGTAGATTTGTTTAAGAGTCTAGACTATCCCACTGCAGAGCAAAGACCTCTTCTAAGGTCTTCCATAAGTGACGTTCTAACGCAACCGCAAGCCGGCCTGGCTTGTAGACATCCAGTTCATCTCGTTATCTTTTCCGAAGCCTCCCGAATACTCCCGATGTCGTCCGATATTTGTACCGACCCTTGGCCCAGCGGTCCGCAGATAATTTTTTTTTATATAGAGAAGGAAAGCGTTGCTTTAATTTAACGAGTCTTTGTGGTGAGGACTGGGGAGGTGATTGAGCAACGTTATTGGTAGAACTGTCGTCACACCGCTCATCATTGGTGGGTCGCGATTAATCGCGACTCACGTTGTATGTTGATAAAATGTATTGCACAATATGGGATAGTGATCAGATTAGTTATTTCATTCTACATAATTTTGTTGCATTATGACAAATCCAGCCGAAAGATCCCGATTCTCATTGAGTTTACATAACCTGACCAAATGAGGTCTGTGTATCAACTTCACCTAGTTTCGATCACAATGTTGTGCATATCCTATAGCAATTTAAAAGTGTTTATTATTCCAAATAGAAAATACATTTTAGTGGCAAAGTTGGAGCTGAGTCGGTAATTAGTTTTATTGACAAGCAAACAAATTGCCTCCGCTACTCCCAATAAACTAATTTTCAACTTTTATTTACTTTAGATAAGGTTTCGCGAAATCTATTTCCAGCCAATACGCGGTCATATTAAAAAATATTAAGAGCTCGAATATGGATCTAGTATATGAGTATAGTATAGTTGTCGTTGAAAACCGTGCATTTTGACATAAATATTTATATCAAAATGCACGGTTAATCCAAATTATATCTCTGTCCGTGGCTTATGTCTGAGAGTGTTTCAAAAATCTCTTCTTTATTACTCCCTAAAGGGCTCCCATTCGTATCCGAGGATTACAGACGACGACACGCGAACACGATCGTGTAGAGGGCATACTCGCCAAACATCGTCTATAATCGCCTTAGATCAACTCGTTGACAAAGTACTACGAAAGATTGCATGAGTTATGTGGGTGTGCGTTTTTTTTTAAACTTTATTGTAAATGTGTATGTGATGTCTGATCTGTCAAATAAATGTCAATTTTTATTATTATTATTATTATTATTGTGTGGATGCGTGCGATTGACGATCAGTGCTGATTATGTAGAGGCCACATAACACTATGTAAGGCAAAATTTGACGTTCACATAATGGTTAAAATGTTTGCTAAAACAAGCTTGTCGTTATCCATTAATTATGTTCAACATATGCCAGCATATAACATAGTGTCAGAAGGATGTCGCCTTGGACTGAAGGAACAAAGATATGTTAATATCACATTTGCAATTAAGATATACACCCACAAGGGAATGTGTGACAATACGAGCTAAGGACGTGCGCAAACAATATGCGAGCCGAGGAATAAGGTCGCCTGCAAACAATATTCATTATAACGGTCAACTTACAGTTTACCGTCTAGTGGTTCGGTATATTAGTTTTAGTATCATATGTATTGTGCATTCGCTCAAGTTTAGCGATATGGTTCATTGACACTCTGTCAAAAAAGTTGTCATTTCCATACAAAACGCGATTGTCAACAAAGTGTTGTCACTTTGTTGTTGACGGTCGCGGTTTGTATAGAAATTTGACAGAGGGTTTATGAACCACACCGCCAATCTTGAGAAAAAAGACAATAGTATCGATACACCGACCTCTGTGGCTCAGTTGGTAAGCGCGTTGGTAGCTTACGCCGGGGGTCGCGGGTTCGAATCCCGCCGACGGAGC
>JAOTAV010059756.1:0-14953 GCA_026546445.1 Cyclargus thomasi
AATTATTTTAATTGCTGTCGTAAGTTTAAATATCAAAAAGAGAATAATGTTATGTTTGATAACAGGGTATAACCAAAAGACCTATAAGTACTTTATTTAAATGTTTATATTATAAATCAGTGGTTAACAAGAAAAAAATATGTACAAAAAAGATTATATATTCGTTATTAATTCATTAATAAGCAAAATAATTAAAAACAAATTATTTCTGGCGTTGCCATGACGTCATGATTTTGACATGCGCAAACTACTCTATTCGAAATCTACTATATTCGAAAATTACAAATAAAGTAACTCAAATATGGAAAAAAACACTTTTATTTCTTCCTGTCTAGTATTTTGGAAACTTCCAAATTTGAAAGTTTTCAAGAAAGTATGAAATCTTCAGGTAATAAACCTTAGAAAGGGAAAATTTCCCAGAAGCTTTCATCTCTAAACGGAATGCCTAAAAAAAATTAATTTGTTACACTATTTTTACCAGTGGAACAATGGCGTTATTACCCGACTAAACCGGAAGGAGGGTTATCTTTTTCGAAAGTTTGTATGTAAGTAATGAATAATTGTTTGGCACGCTCTAAAGCGTAAACGGCTTGATGGATTTTAACGAATGAGGTATCGTTAGATTCGTCTTGATAGCGCAAGTGACACTGAGTACAATAAAAAAATTGAAAGATATTTAAATTGCAATGGTTTCTGCAGTCGGGTTTTCTGTATTTTGACATGAAATATATAATACTATAAAACTTTAAAAATTAATGTTGGTTGGTTAGTGCGGTAAATACATGACGGAGAGACAGACACAAAAACATTATGATTCTTTTCCATTTTGGCTGCGGCACCCTAAGAATCCAATGGCTTTAAAATATCTACTATAGAAAATTTAGTCAGGTTTTTAACCGACTTCCAAAAACGAGGAGGTTATATGTTCGGCTGTACATATATTTTTTGTATGTTACGACGATTACTCCGCCGCTAATTAACTGATTCTCAACATTTTTCTTTGTTGTATATTACTTAAATTTAGTCCCATTTTCCCAGATGTTGTGATGATGGGATCCATAAGTAATCAAGGGAAGTCCTCGAAATTTGTAGTGATTTTAATTTCCTTAGAAGCATCCCAGGTTACGAAGGTACTGAGAGAACTCGTGATTCCTTACAGATACAACTTTGGGGTTTTCAGCGTTGTTTTAAGAACTGAAAGCATATGCTACTACAATATAAATAATATTCAAATTCATCATCACTGCCACCACACCAGGCTACATTTGTTATCGCATTATGACCTTATTATATCCTAGAACACCTAAAAATTTAAAGAAATTTTGGTTAAGATGATTTTGGTTTCATGATTGGTATCCTAATCGTTTAACACAAAAAAGTAAGATTTTGTACCAAAGAATCTACTTTTGGTTCAGAAGGTGCTGATGGAACTCTTTATTCCTCAGAGATACACATTTAGAGATATCGGCGTTGTTTTAAGAACCCAAAGCATACGCTACTAAGCAAATTATATCAATCATCATCATCATCATAGCTACTATGGCTTCGTTCATCAACCCACCATTATTCAATATAATTATTCCGTAGCTTGTCGAGCGACTTTTCAGTTCTAAGGTGCGCTTAGATTAGCCGCCGACAACATTTGTCGACAACATATTGTCAGTGAGCTAAGTTGTTGACTTCACTTACAAGACACGTGTTGGCGGCACAAGCCTACTGGCGGCTAAGGTGTGCAGTAGAGCGCGTTAAAAAAGGTAAAATAATAAACTAATAAGTGATTTATAATCAAAACTTGTTATGCCCAGAGTCGCTACCCGTGACTTAGTCAAGATTAAAAATTACCCTATGTGCTAATTAAAGATACCAGCAACGCAGACAACGAATTCGATAAAATTTGACAAGGAGCTGCTATGCCAAATTTTATCGAATTAGTTCAGTCGTTTAAGGGTAACAAAAGAAGTAACAAACATCACACTCACAAAGTCACAAACTTATAAACTTAAATTTATAATATTAGTAAGGTAATATATTTTAACCTTTTAAATTTATAATATTAGTAAGATAATATATTTGCTGTGTTTCGTCCAGTCAGTGAGTTTACCGGTGACCCAACTTTCCTAATCGCCTTAACCCTATTCCAATTCCCAGGCGCGTGCTCTCTATACAGGCTGAAAAGCAGTTCGTTGCTTGCCATATGAATTTGGACGTCGTACATTTATTGGAATACTCCTGTGCCACCACTGCCCATTCCCTATTCTTTCATAAAAAGGCCGGCAATGCACATGCTACTTTTCAGATGTTGCGAGTGTCCATGGGCGACTGCAGTTGCTTTCGATCAGGTTACCCGTCTGCTCCCTCGCCCCTTATAAGTAACATAAAAAAGTGTCTCATGCTTAGTGGATCTCTTTAGGTATAGGCATTATAATTTTGGGAAACTAAAAAGGGTGAAATAATTATTATTAGTACCGACTTCAAAATTATGAAGATTGTGTACGGAAATACGCTGATGCCTCACCAAATTCTGAAACAGGTACTATTAAAGAATAAATATTATTTAATACTTTTTAGTTTCTTATTTATTATTTTTGTTTTTTTATCTTCGTAAGTCGGTTCTAATTTTTTGTTAAAAATAATACTTCTTGACGATATCACTCCAGAACGCACAAACCGATTTCCACGGCTTTGCATTCGTTGGAAAGGTATCGGGCTCCTTGAGGTTTGTAGCAAAAAAATCAGGAAAAATTTCAAGAGTAAAGTTATCACGTGGACGGAGTCGCGAGCACCACCACATAGTAATTAATAAGTTTATGATATTTTTAATGTAGCGACTCTTAATTTAATATAATTTTAACTTACTTAATAACAACAAATTCTTGACGCTGACTGCAATGATTTGTGGTAAAGCTGTCCTGAAATCTTTCTTGTACTCATATTGGTAAGCTCTTGACTCGCTTTCAGAAACCGCCACGTCCTTAATAGGTTGCACCATCTGAAAAAGTATATTTTTATAGCCGACTTATTTCTATATTTTACTTTCTCAATATATTGACTTATTCTATATATCTATCAATTTTGGAACGAACAGGTGGTAGGCACCGTAGTCTCGACGTTCAAAAAGTGTACTTAAAAAGCTTATTTTTGGCCGGGCGTTGTCGGTGCCCCGGACCCCAGACGACAAGAATTAATGTTGAAAGTATTAATTATATGAATTATTGTTTATTTATTACCTATTTGATTCTACATATATTCAGAGTAAAGACATAAACGTATAGCACGACAAAACTTGACATTACTTATTAACTTTAAAATCTTATTAACTTATTAACTTTGAAATCACTCAATAAAAAAATGTGGCGGGGGCCGGGGGCGATTACGTACCCTAAATTACGTACTTCAAAGTCATAGATATTTGCTGGGTGCGTGCCGAAGAGTGTTCCTTTCTTGCTCCGTGAGCGCTGTACACACATTTAGACCTAGCATATACCCAGTTGCTATAATGTCAAAAGCATGGCCTACTAAAATCTTTGGCAACATGAAGTACCTTATGTGTTTGCTGTATTTTGTGTATAGCGCACATGGCTATGGCTACATGCTTCTTTATAAGCCAGTAGATGTAACAAACCTCTGTGCTCATTCTAATAGGATCATGTTCGACGTCACTTTCGGTATGGGGATGTCGGATACTTTGACTTTGGTATGTATTTTATAAGACGAGAAAATAATAAATAAGAACGCGTTAAAGTTAAAATTAAATAAGGTGCCGCCAGAGGGCACTGATTTATTCTCTACGAGCTCTACAAGCTACATGAAAAAATGCACTGTAGGTATGGTTTAACATTTTAATAAAGACAGCTATTTCTATGGTACTACGTACTTATATACTTTCAAAAGACTTGCAGGGTTGTTGGGAGTAATGGCAGAGATCCACGAGAAATCTCTTCTTACGCGGGATTATATAATAAGTCATAAACGTCAATTTTAATGCCTTCGCGGGAAATAGGTTACGCTAAAATTATGCGCCATTACAGCCGTGGTGATTGTTTGTGATTGCGAAAAATATGTGCATTGTGTTTTAATAGAGTTATTTGAATGAGCATACGTTTGATGTTGCTAACAGCATACAAGATAATAGCAGCGGCTTCACCATGAGTTTGAAGCAATAGTTTTTGTCGATACGACAACGTCAATTTTTAGTATGGCAAAATTTTACAGCGCCTCTAACGGTCACTTGCGAATCTAAAATTACCAAGTTAAAATTTTACGTAGGACTTGATACCGAGAATCGACAAATACTATTGCTTCAATCTCATGCACTCATGAGCTACAGTAACTTTTTTGGACCTCCTGCAGAACTATTGATTATAAACTTCATAAAATAGAAAAAGCATCAAAAATGTTTGTGAATGCATTTTCATCTCACTAAATTTATTTGGCTTGCGGCGGCCTAGACCGATGTGACTAGATGGGAGACCTTGTAAGAGGCCTTTGCACCAGTGGCCAGATATGATTTTGAAGGTTCTAAAAGTTTTTAAGTAGGTGGCGACTGTGTGTACTTTTTGAGATGTGTAAAAAATTATACAAATGCGTGAGAAGTTCATATTAATTCGCATCAAACATGTAAATGCAGATAAAAAAACTTATTTTCACTCTTTTACCACTCGGCCAAAATATGAGTAGCTTTGCTGATTGTTTGAGCTTCTTTGAGCACGCTTGGAGTGTGGCATTAGCTTGTAGTGTTTTTTGTAATGTTCGGAATTCCGGATATATGTATTATGTTGCATAAGTTAAGAATAGGGAAGATGTGTGTAAAACAAATTTTATTGAACGCAAATTATTATGATAGCGAGCTGAAAGATATACAAAATGACAAAAAGACAGTAATTTCTGTGGAGAAAAAAGTAAGATATTAGCTATTTAAGTTTTATACCCATATCTTTCTCTCAAAACGTAATTTAGTATGAAATTTGTATGCAGCTTATAGACTTTGACGTCACAAACAATATCGGATCTCACTTTCTAACTGACTACTTTACTAATTACTTTCTAACTTTTTTGTTTTAAATTTTATCAAAAAACTCATTACACTACATTGTTTTTCGATAAAGATCGATTTAATTAAAGAAAGAATAAAAAACTATGCATATTCCCTATTGTAGATAGATACTGATATTTCATGATTTTAATGATTGCTTATTTTTAGATATTCCGGGGCTTAGACGAATTGGACTATTGGTGTGAAGTGCAAATTCTGTCGGCATCAGAGGAAGCCACCATGATCTTCGTAGTGAGGTTTCCTACCATGGCGGTTTATCAGAACTGCATACTGAACCCTGGAGCGTTAATGGTGGTTATAGGAGACTCCTGCGTGAGAGTGTGCAGCTTTGCCACCGAAGACACCGTGTCTCCGTATGTTGTGATGAGTGTGAAACAGAATCTCACTTTTCAGTTCACGAGCAACAGTAGCATCAATCAGTACATTTTTGTGAGTGAATTTTGTAAATGGCAAAAGGTAGCTTTTGCCTGCTCTTAGCATGGCATTGACAACGATCTCTTGCGTTAAAAATATTGTTATTTTTCAAAAGTAAAATGATTTTTTTTGATAAATAAACACAAACTCAATTCTAAAACGTCAATTTTAAACGAATGGGCTATTTTGCTGCCAAATACAAACTTGATTTAAATGCAAAGTAGTAAAATATTTGCCATATTATTTTCTGACTACAATAAAAAGTAAAATCCACATGTGAGATAGTTTTCAACGAAGGGGAAGGGGAAAACAATGACATGGTCTCCCTCGCGCGAAATATTATGTTCCCCAACGTGTTAATGATGGGGAATAGGGACGGTGTTCTAGTCCCCGGGGGTATATTTTTTTATTTTTCCGTGATTCTTCTATGGGCTTTGGCTTTAATTTTAATTTATGACATAATATTTAGCGAATGTTTTTGTTGATAAAGATTTACATTATAAATCTCAAGCTATATACAAATTTTGGTAGTGTTGGATTTTTTGTATGTTCGCGAATTACATCTTGCGATGTAAACTATATCGAAAGACTAGCTGTTGCCGGTGAATACGTCCATTGGAAACTTCATAAGTTATCCCGTTTTTCGTTTTCGATCTCGTAAGTTTTTTGATTACTGTTCGGCTCCTATTGGACTTGGCATGGTGTTATATAGCGTTCTTCTATAAATGGACCAACAAACAAAAATATAATTTCAATTTCGGCCAGCAGTTACTGAGATTAGCACGTTCAAAAAAAGAAACTTTTCAGCTTTATATTATTAGTATAGAAGTATAGATTTATTCTTATGTCCTTGTAAAGAGGAAATTTTAAAGGTAGTCTGTATGCTAATAAACTACTGTGTTTAGTCGGTTTCTTTGTAATTTACATAATTTAGTTAAGCACTCTCTTCTATTTATAAGTCTAGAATTTTTTATATCCTTACTATATTCCATGAATTCGTCACTCGCCAGCTACTCTAGATACTGGAGACATAGCTAAGTTTTCTCCTTTGGCATCTCCCCTTTTTTTCCCTCAGGCTAACTTCTATCAAGTGACAGTGACGACGGCCAGGGTGAAACCACCAGGAGGTTGCGCCAAGAAGAACGAGACAAGCTGCACGGCTAAAGGGATCGATTACTGCTTCACAAGCGGAGTCTCATGTGATGGCATCAAAAACTGCGGTGTTGAAGATTGGTGAGTTTTGTTGGATGTTTTGAATATAGTTCTTGAAGAGTTTATTAGACTCTCTTTGAGGACATACAAACTATGCTTAAAGTTTGTAGATTTCTGGATGCAAATTTCTAACTTTTCTATGATGCGCCCCATTTAGTCACAAAAAATCGCGATAATTTATTAATTTTTAAAACTATTTTTAAATTCTCAACAATAACAATGTTTTTAACTATACCTTTTAACCATAAACGTATTTATCTATGTCCGATTCTCAGTTTCCAGAGAAATATTAAAAGAAGTGTTTGTATCCGTCTTTAAATAAAATGTTATAACCATTTTAATGACTTTACAGTTTACATACGTGACAAAACATACAGGTAATGTTTCAGAAATCACAGCGCACTGATTGTGATTTGTGACGTTTTATAAAATATAATACACAATTAAAACAAAGAAATCTAAGTAATATGAAACTCAAGGGTGCCTGACTGACTGAATGACAAACATTTTTCCATGGGAGAGCCATGCTTACAGAAACCTTACAGAAACCTGGCGTGAAACGGCGTAGTGCTGTGTTTCGTTTAGTGAGTGAGTTTACCGGTGGCCCAACTTCTATTCCTATTCCCTCATAAAGGTGGGCAACGCACTTGCGACTCTTTGGATGTCACGATTGTCCATGGGCGACGGCAGTTGCTTTCCAGGTAACCCGTCTGCTCGCTTGCCCCTTAAATATCATAAAAAAAATCTTTACGCCACACCACTGGACTGCCTTGCCCCTAAATATGATTAAAAAAAACAGAGTAATATGTAGTGCATTTCTAATTTACTGACTGATATATAATTAACTGTGAAAGTAGAGGCACTGAAAGCGAATTTTTTTTTTTGCTATTTGCATGGGCAAACTTATGTCTCTGAGGCGCTTGGCCATAAAAATCACGACTTTTTTTCGCTTTCAGCGCTGCTCTTTCACAGTTAACTCTATATCTGAGACACATGCGATCCCTAAAGTTTTATCATTTACTTTGGTTACACCCTGTAGATCAAAAGAACGAAATATCAACGCACACCCACAACCGTCAACCACGAGACGGATAAGCCTGAAATTTAGCATGTATTCAGATGTTATCACGAAGGCATCTGATTAGAAAGGTTTTTAGTAGATTCTACCTCCAAGGGGATAAAATACTTGCCATGCGAGCGAAGCCCCACAAGAGCTAGTGAAAATATAAAAGAATTGATGGTATATGCGTAAATCATAAAATATGTCGATTGTGTGGGAACCTACCCTATGTCCTTTCCCTAGAATCGATACAGCGGCGTGGCCGTCGACGTAAAATCTACCACTAGGCACGAATAGACAATCATACTTTCGCATTTATAATATTAGTATAAATATAGATGTGAAGCCTTAGAATGTATATTTTAAAATGTATTAGGACTACCTGGATTAAAGGAATCCAAGGCAATCGAGTTTATCAATATACATCATCAACAGTTATCCATTCGTGCCACACAACTATTTTAACAAATAACGACATATTTTATTAATTATCCTGTAATTATTTTTAATCTTAACTGAAGGTAATGATCGTTTATAAATTGCTGACGATTCACACTTCCTTGTTAATTTTAAACTTGACCTCTAAGTAGTATCTATGCCAGTAGAGGAATTTGTATAAAACTAGCTTTTTCCCGCGGCTTTGCTCGCTTTAGGAAGTATTTTCATACAAACTTTCAACCCCTTATTTCACCCTCTGGAAGTAAAATTTCATAAAACGCTTAAACACGTAATCATTTACTATGAAATTTAGCAGCTCAGAAACAAAGTTTTAGGGCTCTAACTTAAGAAATGACGAACTTGCGTAGAAAAATTTATAGAAACTTTAACCCCCTTTTCACCCCCTTAAGGATATAATTTCAAAAATGCTTACACATGTATTGATTTATCCGAATCAGTGGCTCAGAAATAAAAAGTTATGTCTCTAACTGAATAAATGACGAGCTTTCATACAAACTTTCAACCCCTATTTCACTATTTTCTTTCTTAGCGGGCTTTTTGTTTGGCGAATATAAATCAGTCAGTCAGTCAAGACTTGTTTTTTATATATATTTTTATTATGGTTCGTGTAGAAACTGCTCCTCAGTTCCTAAACGAATGAGACTATAAAAATACGAAAATATTTTGTGATTTTTTATCGAGTATCAATACATATAGCTCGGACTGACAATAAGCGCCGTGTTTGAAATTAGTCTTTTTAAATTGTGGGGGTGAAAGAGGTAAGAATTTACTGAATATTTGCAAATATATTTTGCGTCGTTTTTTTACTGTATAGTTATTGTGGTTTTGTTTGTTATCAAGTAAACATTTATGTAGCATCACTCATCAGATAAAGAGTGAATTCCATGATGAGTCAAAGATTTTAGAACAATCGTCTAATCTATTCAGGTCAACGTCTGTATATCTTTCAAGACCACTGGAATGTGTGAGTGGTCCTGACTCTTGAGTGTAGACTGTATTTGCTAAGGATAATAATAATTATAATAAACCCAGACCCAACACCTCACTTTAGAACATGGGTTTCTTTCTGTTGAATATTCACAATCTAAAAAAGAGTTTCAAGATAATAGTTTACCTACAATTTCTAAATGAAGTCAGTAATATATGCGCCAAAATCAGCGAAAATATTGTTACTATTATGCCCGGGCTACACGAATTAGTTTTTCAAGCCAGGACAGCAAATTAGTCTCAGTGAGCTAGCAATCTAGTACTTCAGGCTTCGTGTTAATAAAACTAGTTTCATTTCTGATCCATTCATATTTTTACAAACTATTCAAAGTAGGGGATTAGGAACAGTAACAGATATAACAGAATAGAACACAAATCGACAAAATAAAAATGTCTGTTTGAAGGATTCGTATAAATCTTTTTTTATTAATTAGCTATTAAGTCTAGGTAACATAGGATACTTTTTATACCGGGAAAATGTACGGTTCCCGTGATAAACAAATTCACGCGCAACAAAGTTGCGGGCATTAACTAGTCGTAAATAAAATTGCTAAATCCATGGAGCTTGAGCTATAAGCTACAGTTATGTCTTCATTTTGTCTATAAATTTAATATCATAGCAGTATTTAACATGTAGTTGTAAGTATTAATAAAAACTAGCTATTGACCGCGAATTTGTTTGCATGGAATTATAAAAGGGAGCATTTACAATGATACCAAATTCGGATCATACCATGTACCTGAGAATGTCAGAAAAATATAAATCCCCAGCCGAACGTGAATTCGAATTTGGAAATCGATTTAACTGGCACTCTTGACTTTGGACTTGTGGTATGCCTACATAACAAATCCGCAGTAAAAGATGCATCATTTACACTCGTTAAGACATTAAAATACATAATATATATCGTAAGTCGTGACTTATAAATCGAAAGTCATATATTTACATTCATGGCCAAGGATCTCTTTTGTTCTAGATTCTAAAGAAAAGGACGTACTATAATTTACTTCGAAACATACCGTGGTACACAGATATACAAATTTTTAAATTGATTACGAGACTAAAATCTGAATAGGGCACTGGCTGCTAAACATTGGGAATTACTGCCCTTTTTTCAATCATCATCTCAATCCTCAATAGAGATCCATCCGTCCATCATTATAATACAACTCGTGATTTATTTTACACTGGCCTTCATATTGAAAATTCTTTTTAGCTTACTTGGGGAAATTCTAACCTCTATTTCACTTTAATAAAATAAAACATTAATATATGTAATATGTTTAAGAGAACTGTAGTAAAAAAGTATACAGCGTGATGACTGTAATTGTAAATCGTGAAAAAAAAGGGGCATAAGCCTATAGACGTCTTGAAATTTGTAATAAATAAAAATAAAAAAAAAACTCTATTTCGCACGTGCCTGTCGTCACGCGAATTGGGTCATAGGACAACAATTGGCATTGACTTTGTGAGGCCGGACGCCGTCCATTTGTGGATCGTTTGCAACAAGATCGAAGCGTTTATTTCCCTCTAGAAACTTAATCTATTGAATACCCACTATGTCTATTTCCTATTACGTACAAATTATTGGGCGATCGAATCGAGCTTACCCCACTGGTCACTGCCAGTACACTCTTAGGCTTCTAGCTAACTTTAGGTTACCCATATAATAATGTATATGGTATGTAAATGGTAATAATATTAAATAAGATAATAATAAAATTTGTATTAATTTTAAAAATGATATACTAACAATATATTACTTGAGAAGTGGAAGGTCAAGAAAAACTTAAGGAATTTATATATTATCCAGAACCGAAAAATATAGCACAGATCTACAAAAAATATAGGAAAAAATTTCACTGGCTTCAAAAAACTTGTGAGCCCTTACAAACCTGCTCTTTTTCGCTAGTTATAATTTGACTAGCAACGACTGGAGAAAACGTGTTAGCTACATAATAGTACATAATTGAAATCAAACTAAAAAAAAAAACAAGTAATGATTAATAATTATGCTAATTGGCTCGGAAAGGAATAAAAGTAGCGTATGCAGTGGTTGGTAAATTCTTAAAAAATGACCTCCTCTTGCAAAATGATATTGCATGCTGTAGATTAAGTTTCCTTTTTGAGAACAACTTGAATTCTAATTTGCATAACAATTATCATGGAACAATTGATGACAATGGTATGATGGCATAAAACTATATAACTAAACTTTAAAAACTAATCTTGTATTTGCCACGAAAATTAATAAAGACTGAGTAGTAACCTCTATTTTATTTGAAGGTGGCTCAAAAAATGCAAACATTTATGACATGTTCTAAATAACTAATGCTGTGCTGGTAACTAATCTAAATGAGTATAGTATTACCGAGGATTTAAGAGGGTTCTACACGGTGTGAACAAACATCACGCAAAGGTGATGAAGCATTGCATTTTCAATCTTACGCCATGAACTGAACGTGCATTTAGATTTTTTCATTGTAGAACCCCCATTACTTCAAAACCAGATCCAACTGAATCTAACCAAACTCGGCTTCAGGCTTAGCGATAAGCCAAGATGAGACCGTATAGTTAGCAAAAAAGATTATTTTTTACAGTTGCCTAATAAAACAGCTATTAGGTTGATAAAGTGATCCAGATTTTATAAGGCATAGACAAAGCCTCAGATATCTTATAATGTCTACATGCCTATGTCAATGACACATTTAGGATGAAGGATACATTCATAATACACTACTGGCCCGTCTACAAAGTGGATGGCTCATATGACCCCTCAGAAGACCTTGATAGGACGATAGAAGAGCATAAAACAATAAGATTTTGTTCTATGATTTCATTCGTAATCTGTCCAACTGGGTGCTGGTGAGAAATCTAAAGTTCAGGTAGTCAGGAAGTTCGTTTTCGACATATATTTCTGTACGGCAAGTTAATCATCAATTTATCCATGAAAAATAATAAAAAAAGCTCGAGTGCCGTAAAAAATGGTACGCCACAAAGATAGTTTTTTTTATTTTCCGACAATTTACAAAACAAATTTGGTCATTTGATTCTGTACGGCATCAGTATCATAATGTTTTTATTCAATACAGATTCAAATTCAATACAGATTCTTATCCATTATTCCGCAATGCCGTAAGGACATATTTACGAGACCGTATCATCATTTGAATTTAAAATTTTTATCAACAGAACCGTTGTTTTCAAACCTCATACCTACGATAGAGAAAGTGTATATGTCACATATTTACTAATTAACATGCTTTGCAGGTTCGACGAGCGCAGAAGCGAATGCGTCGACATCGAGGATAACCTGAAGATATGGTCAGTTCTGGCGTTCCTCGCTCTTTTCCTCTTCATCATAATTGCTGGCTGTCATCTGTTGATTCGCTGTCTTCCGCCTATCACTGGATCCTTCTTCATCTTCACGGCTAACGAGGACAACCGCCTCTGCATCGACCCCAAATTGGTACCGTCTGGGAGTCCACCCGACATTGCGATACCAAAACAACCGTCTATAATACCGGTAATAATCATTTTAACTGCCTATTTTGTCTCGTCTTTATTATAATAATATATTCTTCTTTATTTTTTATATTCGTAATAACTATTATTGTTTTATTCAGCAGTCTAAAGATATCTTGAGAACAAATTTACTTCAGATTTATTGCTGCTTGTCTTGGGTTTTCTTAATATCTCAGTGACGATAATCAATTCTAATAATATAAAGCTGAAGAGTTTTTTTGTTTAAACTCTCAGGAAATAATGAACCGAATTGAAAAATTATTTTTGTGCTGGTTAGTCCATTTACCGAGGAAGGTTAGGAAAGGTAGGCTATAATAATATCACGCTACGAGCAATAGGAGCCAACATAAATGAAAAAATGTTGCTAAAATACGATAATTTATAAGGTTTCACGCGGACGTAGTCGCGGGCACGACTATCTATTGAACAGCTAGTCGTATGATAATTGGATAATTTTTTTAGGTATCTTCGTGCTCTTCATCAGACAACATTGTTGCACCAGTATGCTTAAACTCGATGGTGACAAAGAAGAAAGAACAAAAAAAAGTATGTCTATCATTATTCTCAATTTGTGCGTCAATAATATAAAAAAACTGCAGTGAGTAATATAGCTTAATATAACTATATTTTATCGAGTACCTAAGTAGTTACCATGGTTGAGTATATACTCAACCATTTGTTACCTATGTATATACATAGGTAACAATGGAAACTACTTAGCAACTATGTATCGTAGATTAAAGGATTATTTGTGAAGTTAAACATTAAATGTGTGAGCAAACTATGCCGCGTCGCAGCGTGCCGGGTCTCAGCAAAAAAATCCACCTCCATACAATTTGTATGGAACCTGTCGGACCACAGCGGGGCGGATTTTTACGCGGCGAATGCGACACGGCACGGCAAACCTTTAACAGTGTTACCACATTTAGTAGATTTCTACTTTTGGTACATATGAATAAAGTAGGTAGTCCAAAATCTTTTAGTAGAATGTAGTAGGAAATTGATATAATAGAATAAAATAATATCATAAAACATTTTAAAAAGATAATGAAGACAGTCCATATCAACATTCAATTTTATTTTAGTTTTAACCACGTAGAATACATTAATAAATAAAGGAAAAATTTTGGTTGAAGCTATAATATTGTTTAGTAGATTTTAGTAGAAAAAGTAGGGTATAACAACGTTTTTGGTGTATCGAGTCACAAGTGATTTAAAAGTGGTCACACTGACGTACACAAAATCCGTCAACTCGATGAGTCCCGGGCTCCGGCCCATTAACAGTGTACAATAGCGCATTTTGCGCTGTACTGAGCCCCGGCCCCGGCCTGCACTGGCAAGCTCCGTCAAATGTGCGCGTACCTCATATTTAGCTGATGAGTTATTTGATTTGTCTTATCAGATTGCAAGAATTTTGCCTACATACAGACTCATCAGTCATACAAAATATATATTACACACAATGTAACTTGTCTGTAGAGGTCATCCATTCCCTATCAATGTCAATGACTACTGGTGCCACCTTAATTTATTTTGTCTTTAGGTAACGTAAAGGTCGCAGCAATTTAAATATTGTTCGGTTAACCATTAGCGCCTTTTTCTCTTTCTAGACCAATTGTAAAGTATATCTTATTATTTTTGTTTCAGCTGTCGCCTCTTCAACGCAAGATGACAAAGACTATAGCCGAAAAGGTCACCTCGAAATTTCGGTCTTTTGCCAATTACAATAAAAGTGGCGAGAAGACTATAGAAGTCCCAGATCCTTAGAAAATATGTTAATTAAGTATATATATGTTAATTATATACTTAATATGTAATTAATTAACATAACATACATACAAATATATGTTAATTAATTACATTTTTTTTATTTAATGCTAACTAAAATAAATAAAACAAAATATTCAGCAGCCAATAATACCAATAATACTTAAACAGAGTAGTTGAGTATTTAGACCCATTGGGTCTAAAGGCTTGATACAAATTTTTAATTAATTTTCAACCACTCATTGTATTTTAGCTACTCAAGGATCCTTTTTAACTCGAGGGCTGTAAAGCGTTATAAATTGTTTATTTCTATTATTAATTGCTGCTTTTACAAACCATATTTTTGTAGAATAGTTCTGACATTACTATTGACATCTTTTTTCTAAACATAAAAAGGTTATAATATTCGGCCCATTGGACCCACGCAATTAATTTTTTTGACTTTTAGGTTTAATACCGTAGCAAAATATGAAAA
>JAOTAV010059767.1:0-14951 GCA_026546445.1 Cyclargus thomasi
TCAGCTTTTTTATCTATTTATGTTAATCTCTGTAAGTTCTTAATGTATGTACTGTTTGGTGTCCTTACAACAATAAATCAATAAATTAATTAAAAAAAAAAAAAGATGATCCACGCTTTCGGTGTATATGCCTGATTTATCCCCAATCATTAAAAAAGGAGGATGTGTTTACTAGAATGATGCATACTGATGACATGATGATATGGGCCTTATGTACTTACAACACATATTCTCCTGACATTGCACAATGACCCGCTGTGAGTACATGTCTGTCGGTGATGAGGGCTGCTCCGCACATCCAGTCCAACTCACCCTCACCTTCCACTGTGAAATACTAATCATCATTCTATTGCCTGCATCGTCAAAGACTATACCTATAAGAAATTATGTAGATACCAAAATTGTTTCTTTCTATAATGCCAAGAAGAAGAGAGGTCAAAGGAGGAAAAACTAAAGTACTTACTCCTGTACCCGAAACGCACAAGCCAAGGGAACTGTCCCAAAGACGCTGTCAAACCGCCAACGATCCTATCAGTGGCACTAAATCCACAATCAAGGGAGTCCAGTAATTCCCAGGCCGGGTGATTGCTTACGTCTCCAAGATTGCCTGCTGTGATCAAAAGCGAACAAACTTTGCATAATCGTAGCGAATTTTGGTTTTCGTAATAAATAATTCGTTTCAAAAAGTGTTTTGTTGCATAATTAACTTTGGAGACTCTGCTTTATCCTTTTGTTAATCATTACTCATCACGTCGACACATAGCTTTGATGTGAAAACGATAGCTGCTGGCGCCAGTGCTATCTGGCTGTATAAACGTACAGAGAAAACCGCAAAAGTTGTTTACAAATTACACATGCTCACCGGATAAAACATGACGCACAGCTATTAATATGAACACAGCAGAAATTACACATGAATTCATATTCGACATTATTGTCCGGCAAAGGCATCAGTGCAAGGTAAATGCAACCCGCATAAACTACAGACCAACACGAATTGCGGAGAAAAATGATTCGTCACGTAATTATTGTATCGTAAAAGTAATTACCGATAGATTTAATAAACTTTTATACGATCGAGTAGATATTATAAGTTTCTTCCATTTCAGGTTCCAAATTTTTAATTCCTGAAATTTCAACAACATGAAATCCTACATATACATAAGTCGAATGACTTCTACTCTAAGGTTGTTCTTTTCTTCGATTTTCTAATAATGTCAAGTTTCAGTGCTTAAAATAGTGTTTGAAAACACCTAAATTTCCAGTGATTCGTACCTTACCAAGAATAAGTTTACCTGTTCCTGAAATATGACTAGCCCAAAAGAAATGACGGGATTGCATTAGAATCGCGCATCCCGCGGTGGAAGTAGGGGATTTGGGGGGAGAGGAGAGAACCCCCCTTGTGTCACTCCCCACTTTAGGTAACCCCCCGTTCAAGAGTTTGATATTTTTAAAATGTTGAGATAGGATAAGATGTTATGCCACCTGTTTTCAGTGTTTTTGGTGTGTATTTCAGTCAGACAGGCAGATGAAAATATTAAGTTCTTGAAATTATAAAATTTTTTAAATAAAAATTAACTAAATTTCGAAATTTATACTACACAGGAAATCAATCATGTTGATACCGCCATTATTTTTTTAATAGAACATAATACTGTACTTGAGATCGGAAAATATCTCATTGGTACACGCCTCCACCCGGGTTTGAACCCTATGTGAGTGCGAACCAAAGGGGACCATATTACTTAGAGTTCGATTTCTGTCCGTTTATTTTATAAATATTTAATTTAAAACTTTTTTATACATTTTAAACTTTCAAGAACGCGTTTATCCAATTTTTGCACTGTACAGGTACGGAACCCTTCGTGCGCGATTCCAACTCGCACTTAGCCGGTTTTATAACATTTTGTCTAAGTCCATCTCTCATTTCATGGGTGCCGAAACCAAAGTATAAAAACATGACCCTATTACTAAGACTTCGATGTCTGTCTGTCTATCTGGCTATATATCCAGGCTGTAAGAACGGTATATTATAGCTATTAGCTAATAGTTAAAATTTTCCCAGAATATGTATTTACATATAATATGAAAATTTCAACTATCAAGCTATTACCGTTCTAGCGGCAACTGAAATCAGTTGCCACTAGAACGACAAATACTAAAAACAAAATAAATTTAATACAAAAAATGTTGATTTTTGTGTTTTCGTTCCTTTTATAATGATATCGATAAATTCGAAACAGTTTTCATCAGGGGCGTGGTGAAGTGGCTAGGGTTGCTACGAAAGTACCGTAAGTACGAAATGCCCGGGTTCGATTCCCACCATCTCGTTTTTATTTTATGTTTTTCTTTTATACATTTTAAACTTTGTCATAAAGTAAAAATTTTTTTATAACTCTAAAACTTTAGATTTTCTATGACAACATCAACGGTTCTTTGGTTTAAGGTGACTAACATGCGGTTCATCAAGAAATAAACCTTTTCCATTTATGCATTAGGCATAATGTTTGAATACAAAAGACAGATTTCTCAGACCAATTATGACGCAGAGTATTGATACTGGTATCGCTTACAGTCGTCGCTTGTTAGTTGATTGCAGTAGTGTCTTCGTATCTCCTCCGTCCTCGTTCAATTGGTGATTAAAAATAATATTACGGCAATTTGCCCGCGAGTGTGTGAGTTCGTTTCGATGTGTTTTCCTGTGTTACTGGTATGGTAATTCGTCCGTCAACTCTGCCGTTATGGCCGACCTGTTCGACGTCATCCGCCCCAACTTTTGAAGCGAAAATCGGAGTTTAATATTTTTCTGCCGATACTCATATAGGCAGGACGTTTGTTTACCCCCGAACTTTCGATGGACATTTTGTTTTGGTCTCCGTTAGATCGATTCATGACCTGCCCGGGTCAGAGTTGACTTTTGTGAGTGACGTCACAGTGTCATTTGGATTTTTGGGTGATGTGAACTGTGAATGAAGGGTGGTTAGTGATCTTCTGTTGACCTGTCATGAAGTTCGTTTTGACAAAAATTGACGTTTACAATTAGAGTGAGACAGAAACATGATTAACAAGTGTTTGTTTTGTGTTTTACTGGCGTCATTGGCTCCAGTAGAGTGTAAGTATAATCTAGATTAATAACAAATCTAAAGATTTTTAAAAATTGAATTTGACTGTAAATTCTGTTTCAAGAATGAATAAAATAATACTAGTCCCACTAGCAATACAACATACTCGTACACTGTGACTTATGACAATAACAGTAGGTCATAAAATGAGTATAAATTGATAAGCATAACAGATGCGACAGAGCGAAGTAAATAATTGTAATTAAGGATAATTATTATGTTTTTAATAACTATAATGCTTACGGTAACGAAATGAACTTTTCGTAACGAACGAAATGAGTTTGCGGGGTCGTCAAAGTTTCTACTGGAGCTGAAAAAGTAAAAGTAAAAGAAAGCACATAGAATAAACACCTATTTGTATGTTTATCTAAACCAACAAGTGCAACAACATTATTTGTAGTCTAACTTTTGCCCGAGGCATTTTTCGAGGCATAAACTGGTATCATCTACCTGCATTTTTATGATATTTAGGGGGCAAGTGAGCAGACGGGTCACCTGATGGTAAGCAACTGCCGTCGCCCATATACACTCGCGACATCCGAAGAATCGCAAGTGCATTGCAGGCCTTTGAGGGAAGGGATAGGGGATTGGGCAAGGGTCATATAACTCAGTTATTGAACGAAACAGCACACCGCCGTTTCACGCCAGTCAAAATCAAAAATCAAAAACTTTTTATTTAAAATTAGTACTTTAAGTGCACTTTCTGAATGTCTAGACTACGGTGCCTACCACCGGTTCGGGAACAAATCCGGCGAGAACCGACGTAGAAAACTAGCACGGGTCCTTTTGCCAAAAATATGGAAAATAATAATAATATGACTGAAAGCTAATTTAACAAACAAACAGTTTTTGGTGAGGCCGTCGTATCACTCCGGTCGAGCCGGGCCATTCGTGCCGAAGCATGGGTCTCCCACGGCAAGTGCATGTCACATTTCAGCCCGATCCCTTCAGTGGTTTGGGCTGTGCGTTGATAGTCTATGACTATGTCAGTCACTCACTTTTGAGTTTTATGGTTTAATGTATTGAAATGTTTGTATACTCTAAGTCATTTTCTAAGTCGGTTATTGAATAATGAATAAATAATACAAACACCTGACAAGGTGTGTTTTAGTTCCATAGTCAGTTTTTTTTACTTTACATGACAGAGAGAGTTCAACCCGTCTACGATTAGCTTTTTTTATGTTTTTATTTTTTAAATTAATCTGCGTGAGGAATTGGTCATCACTCATCCCGAAGTAGGAATATCTGACCGAGCGACTAGACTTGCTAATTAAGCCAAACATTGATATCACAAACTTCCAGTGGTTTGGGCATTACAATACTTAGCATTATTGCTGATACAGTATTAAACTTTTCATTGTTATTTCTTCTGATTTATTTGTACGACCTTTGTTTTGGTACATTTTAAAGTATTTTATTTGTAAAAGATATAAGAACTTATTTCGGTCTTTTTGCACGTTCATTAACCTCAATTGTGATGTTCTCAATTTATGTTTTGATGACTAATTTGGTATAGTTTCAATATTAATAATAAGATTGACGTCAAAAAAATCTAGGTCAAAATAATTTGTCCATGAGCTTGAAGCTATGAACTCTGTGTGTTGCACCGATGCCTTCTATGCCATAGGCTCTTGGCGAGCAACAAACAAATCTTTATTTCACTAAACAACATATTTTTATCAATTCCTGACCACACTAGGATTCCTTGTGTCGTGGAGACCAGTCTCTTCCATTATTTTAACAATATTATTAACCGACTTCCAAAAACGAGGAGGTTATAACAATATAGTACTATTTTAATTACAATCTTGTTCATAACAAATAAAGAAAAGTTAATATACTTAGAAATTAAAAAAATATTTTTACGTACTAGATAACAACATATTGGATTTACAATATAAATAATATATTAGCATTACCAGAGCCATTAAAACCAGCTATAGTACATGTAAATTTGTAATATATATACCTATAATCAATACAATTTAGGGTCGTCTTATGTGCTCTCCGCCCATATCATAACTTTTGTTTCCTCTCTCTCATTTATTAAAATTGTTGTACCAAGGAATCACATATTAACTAATTTATGATTCCTTGGTACAACAATTTTAATAAATGAGAGAGAATTTTTATCACGAATCACGCCGTTGAATTTAACCCAGTAACTCCCAGTATGATAGCAAGCCAAATCGACGTTTTCCGATATAATATATCCGCCTTTAGATTTGGCATTGGCTTGTCGGAGAGGGGTCACTAATGCTGCCGAAGTTCCAATAGCTATAAGAGACTTAAACCGAAGCATAAGGGTTTGATGGAATATTTCTACTTAATAATAATAATAAATTATCAACGCGGAAATGAACTTATCTAACTTCAACAATAATAGTTACTGCTAGAGTCCACGATTCGTCAAATATAGTATTGCCTAGATAAATGCGTTCTTTACATAATCAGCAATGATCGTTTATGATCGGTACGGTCATCGTGCAAGCACCCACAAAATCGTTTCTAGTCCCTAGTTTGTCAACGAGTTGATCAAAGGCAATCATAGGCGACGATCGGCGAGCAGCGCTGGATATGCCGCCGATCGTGCTCGCGTGTCATCGTCTGTTTATAGCGCCGATTTTTTAATGATATTTAGGGGGCAACCGAGCACACGGATTACCTTATTTAAAGCAACTGCCGTCGCTCATGAACACTCACGACATCCCAAGAGTCGCAAGCGCATTGCCGGCCTTTTTGAGGGAATGGGAATAGGGATAGGATATTAGGGAAGTTGGGCCACCGGTAAACTCACTCACCGAACGAAACACAGCACAACGCCGTTTTACGACAGTTTATCAAGAGTAGCCAGTAAGGTTATATTTCACTCAGCAATACGGAAGGCTTATACTCTATTATTGCACGTATGGAGCCAAACGATTACAAGGATTATATTGCGGAATCCTGAAATCCTACATTACATTTTGTAATTGAAAACATGTTTGTTCACCTACATAATTTAATCATTTTCCTCGTTTGAACTCCTGAGTCCTTCAAAAGATAATAATTTTGCTTCAAGGATCAACAAGCTTTGCGCACGTTTAATTATCTAAAATACATGTTGACGTTATTTTAATTTACGTATAAAAAAGTATCAAAGAACCGAGTTTTTATATTTCCCAACCCTAGCGGGCTCCTCCGGGTACACACAGTAGATATTAAAAGTACTTCAAGCGAAAATAACAGTCGAAACCTAATTTAAGAAAATCAACTCTCTGCAAAATTAAGAAACTTAAAAAATAGTTAAAAGTTAAGTTTGTATACCAGATATAAAACGCCATCGAGGCTGAGCTTGTCCCTTCAACTCTATCAGACAAGTCTTTCGTTTCTGCCGCAGGCTACGATGACTATGGACTATTTGGAGACAATGATGCCATCATATTTCCAGTGTTGACGGGGGACAGCTGCTCGGGATTAGAGACTCTGGGCACGTGCAAGCCCCTGCTGAAATGCCCGTACCTGCTGAACGAGATCAAGCATGCCGGCACGCCAATGCCGGCCTACCTGCGGCGGAAACTGCAGCAGCTCGCCTGCGGATACGATTATGATGAGCCGCTGGTGAGTTGACATCGTTGTCTGAAAACCTATCTATATAAACCACTAAGCATCAGGTAGGTATCTAGACCAGTCGCCTATTTTATAAATTTACACAGATAAATACATACAGAACCCTGCAACAGACTGCGATCAGCTCTCGAAATGCAATTTGCGTCGTACGCAACTTTTTACTGCCGTTACCTTTAAATCCTCTAACACTCCTAGTATTTAAAAAAGCTAGAGCCTACAACTAATATTATTCTCTCGGATAAGTTCCGGTTCAAATTTTTTGCATGAATGATCAAGAGCGGAAAAACTCTAGCCAGATATTTTTTGCTTCCCAAGAGTCGATACCTACAATCTACAAGTGGAAGGAATTTAATCGTAAGCACCGACGAATTCCATTTCATTTAGCCAAGTATTTTTTGTCACACCGAGAGCCGATACTTACATACAAGTAAAAGGAATGATTGTAAGCACCGACTTCATATTTATAATTTCAGATATGCTGCGAATCGATTTATACGAATATAGACCATACGTTGAGCCAAAATCCACCCACACAGGACTTCAGGCCCACACACAACTGGCTGGGATCGAACGAGCAGCACGAGATAAACTCCAGATACCCTCCACAAGACAACTACAACACCAACAATAACAGGAACCCGCCAAGCTACGGGGATGACATCAGCAACCACAGGAACTTTAACTTGCTGCCGACGAAGTGTGGACCAATCGAGGGCGAGAGGATATATGGCGGTGAAAGAACGGGACTCTTCGAGATGCCTTGGATGGTTTTGCTTGCATATGATTCAGGTAAATCACAAATTATATTTAAATAAGGGTTTAATACTCGTTTAAACTTTATTGACATTAATTGCTTATTACAGCAGCTAAATTTCGGTTCGCGAGGTATACGCACTAACACTTTGGCCGCAGTAAAAACTATCCCTAATTATATTTATCCACGGTCCATAATATTGACATTCATATTATATCATCAAAGTTATTCTCAGTAACAGTAATAGACGAAAAAACATTAATAAAGATAATTATAATGATGATATAGAAAAAATCAGATCAATAACCTCCTTTTTGGAAGTCGGTTAAAAATGTAGAGTAGAGTAAACCAATCGGCTGATTGGTCTACTCTACAATATGAGCCCTTATCATATTGTGTACTGTACTTAACAGCAAGTACCATATGGCGCAATGTATATAAATAGATATTATGTGTGCGCTACATAACAAAGCACCTAAGTACATCTTTACCAATTATCTATTTACCACAGGCTACCATGTTTAAGTAATTTCCCTTTATTATGTCATTAATATAACGATCCGCCCATTACATTAACTATACTATTATATTTATCTATACTAACATACACACACGCACACAAATAATTAATACATATCCATGATCCAGGAACATTGAGAAACTTTTGTTCCGTCGGCGGGATTCAAACCCGCGACACCCGGCTATTATTATTAGCAACCAAAGCGCTCAACCACTGCGCCACAGAGTTCGTCAAATATATAATCTCCGAAACTACAACCGATTTTAAAGATTATTTCGCCATTGGAAAACTACACTATCTGAGATTTCTACAGGCATGTTTTTCTTATGAAATAAATTAGTTTTTAGGCGGTCATAGGACTAAGAATAATTTTGGTTATTTCTTTCAAGTTTGAGATCCGACGAAGTGGTTACGGTCGCAGTGGCAGTCTCAGTTATATTTGAATATAACTTATAGTTTTACCACAATACATAACATAAAAACCTGGTCATATTATAATTAATGCAAACAATTATACATAAAACATTAAAAATTTTATCTTAATCATTAATCAATACTTACATCTTCAAATTGTTTGAAAGGCAAATTGTTAAGCCTTCACCTCTTTTGGAGGACGGCAAAAACAAGAGAAAACTGGTTTTCGACGTTTTGGTTCATCATCGCCAAGCAATTAAATCAATTACTAAAACAGCTCGTTTTCATTTGACGTCACAAACGTGTTGTCTTTCAACTCTCATGTTACAAACACATCGTTGGTTTTCCCCGCTATGGCTAAAACATTTCCTATTAGAATTTTAACATCGACACGATCTATGGCGGGGATAAAATATGTTAATTAAATTGCTATTTATAGAAAATTTACTATTAAACATGAAATACGGGACAGATACATTTAAATCGTGGTACAATGAATACATTGCATTGTATAAAATTTTAGAGCGTCCGTAGCCTAGTTGGTTAAGACCTTTGGTTCATACTCGAGAGGGTGCAGGTGCGAACCCGAGTGGAGGCGTGTACCAATAAGATATTTTCCGATCGCAAGTACATAATACGGATGCTCATTGCCGTGGGAGAGCCATGCTTCGGCACGAATGGGCCGGCTCGATCGGAGTGATACTACGATCTCACAGAAAGTGGCGTGAAACGGAGTTGTGCTGTGTTTTGTTCAGTGAGTGAGTTTACCGGTGGCCCAACTTCCCTCATGCCCTTGTCGCGAGTGTCCAAGGGCGACGGCGCGGCAGTTGCTTTCCATCAGCTAACCCGTTTGCTCACTTGCCCCCTAAAATATCATTAAAATAAAAAAATACAAAGATCTAGAAATATGCCAATACTAAATTTCGGCATTTTCTAATCTCTCTCCAATTATGTTTAAAATTTGGTCATAGCACACAGTCTTACTTTCAAACTGTGTGCTATAACCAAATTTTAAACATAGTTGAAACAAATTTTACTTAGAAATAAAAAAGAATTACATTAATTGAGTGTCACTAAGATTGATCATAAATTAACTTTGAAAATCTCTAAATAAAAAGGAAATCTTCCAATTCGATAATTTATATTTTTGTGAATGGGTCAAAGATCAAGGACCGCTGGTGTTCTTTTATTTTTGTCTCTAACGACTATATTATAAATCTCTCAAGTTTTTAAAATAACTAATTTTTGGACAGGTCACCTTTTCTAATATACGAGTATGCTTAAACTTTAAACATTCTCTACCCTTTTCAAACAAGCGCACATTGCCGTAGTCATTTGAGTAAAACTTATCATTAATTAATATATTTCTCGTGTGCGTGTGTTTGTCGCTGAGCTCCTCCCAAGCGACTGGACCGATTTTGATGATTTTTTTTGTGTGTTCTAGGGAAATTGAGAATGGCTTATATTTACAAATTAGCTCGGCAGGACAACGTCAGGTCCTCTAGTTACTTTAATATCATTTCAGCACGCGGAACAAAACTGAGTTGCGGCGGGTCACTCATCACGGAGTGGTACGTGTTGACGGCGGCGCATTGCGTCAGCTTCCTGGGCACCAAGCTGCGGCTGCGGGAGGTGGTGATAGGGGAGTACGACACCCGGAGCGACCCCGACTGCGAGAGGAACGAGGGCGACCTGGTGTGTGCACCGAAAGTGCAGGTAAATAACCACAGGACTTTGCATCCATTGTATATGATTTATACAGTATTTCCAGAGCGAAGTAACTATTCAAAAAATACTGTAGTGCCTGGGACAGGATTATGCATACAGCACAGCCAGCCTAGTCCAGAGAAAAAATAGCTCAATATATGTGTGGATTTCCTCATGTTTTCCTTCACGGTACGAGCATCTGTAATAATCATGTACTTGAAATAATTAGAAATTGTCTCATTGGAATACGTTGCCAGCCAGGTTCGAACCTAACACCTTCTCGAGTGTTAACCGAAGGTCTACCAACGGACGCTCTTATTATATTTTTAATTTTTCAGAACGTAGCAATCGACAGGATTATTGCACACAGCGGCTACACGCCCCAGTCTTTGGTCGACGACATAGCTCTCATCAAACTCGCACGGCCTGCTGACTTCTCTCTAGGTAAGTTATCCTTTTTCTGGGTACCTTAAGTTATATTATATATATAGCCTTGGTTGAAATCCAATATTGTCACCAGTTGCTTGCAAATGCCCTGTACATCAGTTCAAATGGAATTTTTACGACATATTTGTTCAAAATACGTTAGGATATCCTAGGTCATATAAGGGTTTTTCAAGTTACATTACCCTTGACTTTAACCTTACAGACAGTCTGAAGCCTATCTGTCTACCTGTAACGTCTAACCTACGGAACGAGAGGTTAGACGGGCAACAGGGTGTAGTCGCCGGCTGGGGCGCCACGGAGGATGGCCTGCAGTCTCCAGTGCTGCTCAGCGTAAATCTGCCCATCACAACCAATTATGAATGCAGCGTTATATACAACGGGTAAGGCAAATTTTTATGTGACACGGTACCTGTTTTTCATCAGTTTAAATAAACTTTTGATTCCCTTAGAGAAACCCCCCGTCGTTACATGATTTCTACAAAAAAAAGGTATCAGTGTTTTTCCAGTAATATAAGCTTGTAGGTGAGCGTATTCTCAAGAATGAGTGACGTGACCAACAAAATTTGTCTAGTCATAATATTATTTTGCCCATATCTTGGCATCGTAGTTACGACTTACGGTGGTTTCCCGATGTGTTAGACTTTTTATGAGATTTAGTCGTCAAGTCTATCAAGTACTGTAAGGAGGTTATTCCTACGGACTCGAGAAACCAACATATTTTGCCTACATTTAATAAAGCATAATATGTATATTTTCAGCTCAACGGAGATTCACAGCACCCAGTTATGCGCGGGCGGCGTGGCCGGTAAGGACTCCTGTGGAGGCGACTCCGGCGGCCCCCTGCTGTACCCGGGGCGCACGGGCGGTGCTGGCACAAGGTACTGTAGGATTGGAATAAAATTTATTCCATGCATTGAGGTGTATTCTAAAAAAAAGGCAAATAAATTGTCCATGATGTGGCTCGATTCTTGTTTGCTTACATTTGGTAACGCTCGACCAACGTGTATACACTACCGAACCAATTTGATGGAAATTGGTACACAGTAGACTTTGTGTCCCAGAAAATGACATAGGATAGCTTTCAACCCAAAAAATATATACTGCTACCGCGCCATGAACGAATTGCAACGGGGGCGGGCGTAAATGGTAATCTCGATTTAGATGACATTTTTATGTTATGGCATCATTTAAGAATGGTTCAGATTCGCATATCAGCTCGGCGGCAGGACAATGACTACCGGATGTATCGCATCCTTTAATTTAGTTTAATTCTCAAAAACAGGTACGTGCAGCGAGGTATCGTCTCATACGGCTCCAAGCGGTGCGGTATCGGCGGTTTCCCCGGAGTCTACACCCGCGTCGCCGACTACATGGAATGGATTTTGGATAATATTAGCTGATCTTGTACACTTGTTGTCATTCTGATTTACCAAGGTCATGTAAATATAGTTACTGGCCTCCGACTCGAAGAATTTGTATAAATGCGGGTGTGTTAATCGCAGAGTTAAGTAAGAGCAAACAAGCAACGCGCAAAAGCAAGTTTATATTACTAAATTATGTAGTCTTAGTTTAGAATTAAGTTAAGTATTTATGTTACACGTTTAAATAATACTTTTTGACTTCCCACGTGGTCTTGTTTAGTTTTCAGACCTCATCTATTAAAAAGTATTTCGTACTAATAAGTAATATTGTTTTCATGCGGTATCTTTACATAGACACAAATGAAGCGTGTATTACATTCATTTATTATATTAACTAGTTATAAGACTAGTAGTTATTCATACTTGAAGTAAAGCTTATGGACTAGTTATGTAATAAACTAAGTCAAAAATTGCTTTCTTCTTAGATCATGCTGATAGAATTTAAATTTCAAGACTAGAAATTTCCATAAAACGTCTTATGTTCTTAATTGAAATATTATGAGATTATGATCGATGATGACCCATTCCATATAACTAAGCTCAATATTAACTTTACTAGTCCGTTAGATGTGATAAAGTCCCTATTAGGTAATAAAGTTTTGAGGGAAAAATATAGTTTTGAAGGAAAAATGTATATCGAGAAATAAACCAGCCAACAGCAGAAAATTTTCAATTTTTTGATTGATTGATACTATCCATTTATGAACATCTAAGTTATAATTACCAGTATTTATTGAAATGTTACTGAATACCATAAATCACTGTTATCATTAAAATATTTTTATTGTATCTATGTGTGTACTGTGTAAGGTGCCATCAGTAGAATGTTTTTCTAAAGATTTCTAGTGTTAAAACTTGCCTTTGAAAAATTGTAATTCAAATGTATACTTCAATACTAATATTATAAAAGCGAAAGTGTGTCTGTCTGTCTATTATCCTTCACGTCCAAATGGCTGAACAGATTTAATTGAAATTTGGTATAGAGACACTTTGAGTCCCGGAGTAGGACATGTTATGATACTTTTTATCGCGGAAAAATGTACAGTTCCCGAGCGACTAATGAATTTTTGATCATCTAGATCTTTATAAAATCAAAATATCTTGATCAAATTCTAATTAAATAGTTGCTGTAGCTAAAAGTGTCGAAATATAAATTTTTGGACCCACCAGAATTTTATCTTTGTATATTAGTATAATCTATGGTTACAGTAGTCTGTAACCATAGATTTTAAACTTATAATTGTTATACCCACCGTATATATATTTGTGAAAATAATAAATACGACAGTCAAAACAATATTTAAATCAATGAGGCCTCGATCTTTCATCCGGGCAAGCTTTTATCAACTATTTTCTAAAAACACAGACTAATTTGAAAAATTAAGAAATAATTGAAAACATGAAAAGATGGTTGACACTACAGAATACGCTTTTGTACACGATAATGAGAAAGAAAAATTAGAAGAGACTACAAGTACACAATCATTTTTTTCAGCGCGAAGTATAAGTGAACCAAACGTTCAATGGAAAGAACTGGCAACAATGATTAGCCGTAAAGTTAGTACGATATCTAATTCAAAAACGCAGGAAAGGGTAGATTTAATACTATTTGTCTTTCTGTTACTTATAACTACTAAAAAATACAGTCAAAAAGGGTTCAAACATGACTCAATCACTGGTTCTTAGTGGGAATACATAATACATGGGGTAGTTGCAGTTTTAGGTAATAGGATATTTTGAATTTCGATTAAATGCTCCCATGGGATGTATTTCAAACGATCGAAAGCATAGGTAGGAGCTATTTTCGGAGCGACAGTAAAGGGATGCCGTCGCCCAATGGGGCATTGGGTGCAGTTCCAGTGCAGTCCCCTAGAAAAAAAAAGGAAGAAGACGTCCTGCATAAGCACGTCTCCCTGCACGGCCTTTGTTCGGACTAGGGGGAAGTAGTAGTGAAAGGAAGTAAGTGCAGGTTGTCGCGGAAGGGACTGAAGCCGTATCGCAGACTCTCGCGGCTTCCTCCAGCGCAGTAGTTGGAACATGGATGGGTTCTAGTGCACGGCTGGCACCCCAGGATACTGCCGCCCATGGGCATAAACGGCTCTTAAAAAATCCAGGCCTGGCCGCAACGAGTCCCACGTACTAAGGTAGCCATTTTCCCAACCCTGCAAGGGAAGCGTAGGTGCATTTCCCGTCGCAAGTAGAAGCTAGATTATAATAATAGCTATACGACAAATATTTTAGGCTACATTGGCATACGAGAAGATATCGTCGCTAATGTGGAAAACCGCTCACTATGCTTACCGTACAATTTGGATGGAGCCGTTTTATTGGCAGGTGCTGAAAAGCATAGTTTTTTTTATTTGCGTCTTAAAATTGTTTCGTGATTTTGATAATAATTTAACATTCGATATGGTCGAGTAATAAATGGTTGACACTATTCTGTTTTGTTTAATAATGTTGTACCTATCAAATATAAAATAAGATGTCCTGACTACCGACGTCTGTAGGGAATCCAAGAAATGCGTATCATTTCGTTCTGTCTTTCGGCCTTTCGTTTACACTTATTATAACTTTGGGATTTTAACTTCATGGACATTAAATATAAATTGACTTTAATAACGAAAGCAAATCCTAAGTGCCGAGTGTGAGTTTTTTTTTTACCTTCGACTTTGAACGCGTTTCGCGTTTATTAAGATTTTATATGGGATTCGTACAGCGCCACCTAGCGACGCTCACGGTCGTCACATGAACAAATTCCATAATATAAAATCGTGAAAAAAACTGGCGCTCGGCACTCAGAGGTCAGAATACAGCTTCATTTTAGAAGTTAAAAATTTTCATTTTGTATTTATAAGTGGTGAATACTTTGTAAGATTCTGTTATATGGGTGAATCAACTTTTTCTTGTCCCATAACAAATCTTTGAATAAAAAGTCAATGAGCGTATTTTTCATAAAA
>JAOTAV010059778.1:0-14950 GCA_026546445.1 Cyclargus thomasi
AGGATACTTTTTATCCCGTTCGACAGCGTTCGATTTTCCAATAAAAAAAAACACAATCTGCTTATTTATTGCCATTAGGGCGGAACAAAGTTCTCCGGGTCAGCTAGTTTTATGATAAAGTGCAGCAATAAAATTGCCGCTAATACAGAGTTAAATTACAACTTAGTGTCATATGAAAACAATAAATAAAAATTCAAAAATCTTAAATCATAAGACTAGTGCTGTGGTATGATTAAATTAATAAAAATATCAATGTTAATTGTTATACTAAATGAAATACATTTAAAGATTATCTTAAGGTAGGTTTATTATTTGCCCAGCAGTGGACGTGTAGTACTCTCCAGAAGAGTTGCTAGGAGCCCAGTAACCGGCTACTGTTTGCTTGTTCTTAGCACATTTCCCATCCTTGAAATGATCGTAATTATCACACTGGTAGGCCCTAAACAGACTAGGCTGGCTAACCGTCATGAAGTAGACGTTCTCACATGCCATGTGGCTGCAGAGACCAGCTGCCGTGGACGCTGCCAAGTCTGGGATGGGAGAGGACAAGCAATTGGGCTGAGTTTTCCCGTTGTTGACGACAAAGACCGCATCAACGAAACTCTTGTCAGCGCCAAAGCCGTATGCGTTACAACGGTATGAGTCCACGAACTTCGCTTGTCCCGACTGCAGCTGGTTGGATTTTTCATCAAAGCAAGGTTGGATGGGATCTAACCCGGAGATCCGAGCGACTTTGTTACCAGTTTTCTCCTTAAACCTCTCTCCGGCGTACCCTGCCATGTGTGCTCCTAAACTGTGACCAATAATGTGGATATTGTTCTGAGAGATCCCGTTGTTAGCTAGGGTCACGAGCACATCACCAATAGCTTTTCCAATGCTGTAAGAATACAGCACAGCTCTTTCGTAGTTAGCGACTATGTTGTTGGAATTGAAAAGGTTTGTATACGTCGGGTCGTGTAGGATGATAACGTATGTGTCATTTTTGAAGCTCTGTCGTATAAGGTTCATGGTGGTTAAGGTTATATCTGTCGTGAATCCAGGGACGAAGACGACGAATTTGTTGGTCTTATTCAGCCCAGGGAGGTGGGAGATGGCCATTCCTGCTGCGTAGATGGGGAATGGAATGGTGATGTTTTTGGAGAAGTCGTTGAAAGTCAGTAACATTGCGCTGGTGTCCATCGGTAGCATTTTGTTGTGGATGCCTGGAAAAAAAGGCAGAGAATTAAAGAAAAATAAATAATCTTTTTTGATAAATAGTACCTATAATATGTAAAATATTTTATTTTGCATCATCACCTATATAATATGTCTATTTTGATGCATTCTGAGGTTTTAAAGCTAAAATTAATATGTCATATAATATTTCAGACACTGAAATTCAAACATAAAACGTCTCCGCTGTTTGAAACATTACCTCCATAACAAAGTTATTACTGTAGCTATTAAAGGCTTTAGAACGTGGGGCAGTAGTTGTTGAATGCGAAACTTCGACTAAATGCTTGTTGACAAAACCCTGAGCGTGTATTGTGGAGAAAATTTGGAATGTTTCGTGGTCTGGAGAGGACGAAACTTCCAAATTGTTGTAATTAAGGCTATTTGTTATATTATACATGGTTATATACTCGTTATATTATACATAGTAGACTAGATGATGCCCGCAACACCGTCCATTTTTTCGGGCACAAGAGGTATCGTATGGATTTCTAGCTTTGTAATGTGCTAGATTAGAAATATTTAATAATTAATGAAAATTTGAATTTAATTAAAATTAATTTGGAAATATTATTGTCATAGCATTAAAGGTGATAACACTTAGTATTCGCAGCAACATACGCACCGCATTTATTTATAACCTCTTTATGATGGGACTCAAACGGAGCGGGTGATTTTGCGAGATTTCATATCATTGCATTCGATGCAGCGAATCATAAAATACGGTGCAACGCGACGCAACGGTGCGTTCGGCGCGTACGATGCCGACAAATGTGCGTCAACCTTTGTGGGTTTACACGTAGATTATAATAAAATATCTGTAAACAATTTTTAAATTCTTTTGGTTTACATAATCATATTTGTATAATTATATATATTTTTTTGTCTAATATAGAATTGGAGAATATCAATTTATTTCAGATATACAAACCATTCCAGTAAATTCACTAATAGATTAAGTTATATTTATTGTTTTATATTTGAAGATCTTTGTGGCTCAGTTGGTAAGCCGTTTGTAGCTTAAGCCGGGGGTCGCGGGTTCGAATCTCGCCGACGAAGCAAGTTTTTCAATGTTCCTGGATCTTGGATGTGTATCATATAGTAAAAATCTTAAATAACTGTATAATATAAAAGTATTAAATATATTTCCGTTGTCTGGTACCTGTAACACAAGTCCCTCGGGTACTTAGCACTGGGACAGACTGACGTGGTGAAGCGTTCATAGATAAAAAAAAGGTAATGGAGTTATATATATTAATGTAATATCACAGTAAAATTAACTTGAATGTTAATCGGTATTTGAAATACTTACACTTCGTAGCAGGCGAGTTCAGAGCCTCGTGGAGAGGTCCATTTTCTTCTGATACCGGTGAGTTGCCTGCTATACCGTCTGACATTTCAGAATAAGTATCTGACATAGAAGAGAATATATCCTGTCCATAGCCGTATCCGAAGAACAAAAATAAATTAACCACATGTTGATGAACTGTTAGGTTACTGAAACGCTGAAAGAGTAACTCTGATTTCTTGAATAATGTGTCTTTTAAAGGTTGCAAGGTAGTGCCTGGCCGCGGATTCGTTCGGATATATATATTTTTAAAATCTCTAATTTTTTGGAAATTATTTAAACTCTTGAAAAGCGAAGTAAGACTTTATCTATTGGTATTAGATGAAAAGTTGTTCCGTTCAAAACTTTGTAGATATTATATTCATCATTCTAAAATATTATTTTTTTTGTTATCCTAATAGCTTGAAATAGACCCGTTTCAACCAAAGTGTCAGGTGCTTTAAAAAAAACGAATTTAAAAAAAGAGCTCTATTTTTTTATTCTGAAAATTTTTGCAACGAAATAAATACGTTATATTCTGTATGTTAGCCACGTTTAAATGTTTCAAATGTTCTACGAAACACAAAATTGAAATAAAGGTGTCTACAATTATTGAGGTGGGAATTTGAAAATCGGTTTTTCCCTACGCTCTATATTTTGTCAGTTTTAACTAGAAGTATGAAACAGACATACACGCAGTTTTAAAATGTTGCTAATAAATAAAGTATTAAGTTCTATAACCTATAATATAATCTTAATGGCTGTACTACAATAGTGACATTTCAATTTCCAAAGTAAACAAAAATAAATAGAAAAACCCATTTAAATGATAAGATTGTAGTTTATAGTTTTGTTTATATTATACTAGATGATTTCCGCCACACCGTTTCGCCGACGTTCGTTTACGGGAACCGTACATTTTTCCGGTATAAAAGTATCCTACGTCCTTCCTCAAGACTCGAAGTATCTCCATACCGAATTTCAGCGAAATCTGTACAGCCGTTAAGGCGTGAAGAGGTAACAGACGACAGATACAATTTCGCATTTATAATATTTATATGGAGTAATTGTAAATGTCCGCTCTATGAGAAGAGGATGTCTTTTCCAATATTGCGAACACTTCCAATATCTATGGGGAACTTTGTAGTTTGTGTATAAAAAATTAATTAATAACGTGCCGGTAATACTCGAGCCGAACGGTATTGCACGTGACGACGGCAAAAGCCCCCGACGGTATGACGCTCGTTCCGTGGAGCCGCGGAAGGCCTCTTTTGGAAGGTTTGGGATGTCACCTGCATAGATACGCTGGCGGCATCACACGTGACGGCCACATCCAAAGCGGTAGGAGCTGCGGTCGTACAAGCAGCATCGAAAAAGAGGCGAAAATACGATCTGGGGAGCGACTAGATTTTTCTGCCCTTTGGTGCGGAAAAACTGGGGCCGTGGCCCGACGCCAAGCTCATTTTGAGGGATATGTCTAAGAAATCGGTGGAGTAAACTAATGACCGTAGAGCTGGCGCTTACCTCGTACTAGTTTAGCGATACACGAGGTGATGCCGTCAGCATCTCAGGGACATTGCCCGCAGCCTCCGAATTAGATTCAGTTTTTCAAGCGAGCAGACAGGTTACCTGATGGAGAGCAATTGCCGTCGCCCATGGACACTCGCGATATCCGAAGAGTCACAAGTGCGTTGCCAGCCTTTATGAAGGAATAGGGAATGAGAATAGGGATGAGGAATTAGTTGCTGCCGGTAAACTGACTCACTGAATATAAGATATGGATTGCATATGATATAAAATTCGAATGCAAATTGCTTTGAGGAAATGTAATGTAAGTTTATTAGATTTAGTACGAAGATGCTTGTTGTGGTCACAGCAGCAGAGTAATGGATTCATAGGCGTGTGGCGGACCTGCACTATGTGTTAGCATTACCAGTACACCATGTAACCTAAGAGCTGGCTGTGCTTGACATAACCAGACAAAACTCTGTAATCTGTCTATGAATCAATTTCTCTGATACTACAATCAGAGAAATTGAAAGAGATACAAATTGTAGATCTAAGTCATTTGGTCTGGTTATGTCAAACCCAGTCGGCAGATCGCGACCAACATGGAATTGACATATTCCTACCAAATGACGTAAGTCCGTCAACTGGCTCTCTTTCAATTTCCCCCAGTATACACAATCGAAATCAAATTCCATTGATAGCCTGTGCGCCAGTAGACGTGTAGTAGACTCCACGGGCGTCATCAGGAGTCTCGTATCCCGCGACTATTTCGTCACTCCTGCATTCTCCATTCTGGAAATCCTTATACGACTCGCATTTGTACGCTGGGAATAGGTTTGGCTGACTGACCGTGAGGAAATAGAAATTCTGGCAAGCCATGTGGCTGCACAACGATGCCATGGAGGACAATGTGATGTCAGGGATCGGAGGAGCACCACATCTCGGCTGACTGACGCCGTCGTTGACGTAGAAGTTCACGTCTGCTATGTCTTTATCCGTGCCCAATTGATAGGCATTGCAGTGATACGCATCAACGAAGTCTGCCGCACCAGATTTCAGATGGTATTTCGAGTCGTAGTAGCAGGGGCCGGCGGGATCTAAGCCAGTTATTCGGGCAATTTTTTCACCAGTTTTTTCATGGAATATATTTCCAGTGTTGCCACTAATGTGAGCGCCTAAGCTGTGCCCAATTATATGCATGTTCTTAGGTGACACTCCATTCTCTGATAACGTCACCAACATGTCGGCTAGCGCTTTGCCGATATGATAGGTGTAGAGAACAGATCTCTGATAGCCTGTCAATGCGTTCGGCAACAGATTAGTGTATACGAGATCGTGCAGGACTATGACGTAAGTACCAGGATCTTTGAAACTTTCCCTAATCATTTTCGAAGTTTTCGTTGTTATTCTCGAAGTATATCCTGGGACGAAGACGACGAATTTGTTGGTTTTATTTAAGTTTTCATATCTCAGGATGCCGTCTGCTGCCTCGTTGATTGGGTAAGTCGCTGTGTAGTCATTGGCATAGTCGTTGAAGTTCATACGGATGGCTTCCGGTTCGATGTTCAGGTTCTGACCGTGAAAACCTGAAATTATGAAATCCAATTTAAATCTCATTTGGAAAGGTTCAAATAAGCCGTATGGCTTGCAGTCTTTTAAATATTGTGTAGTTTTTTAGGAAAGAAGAAATGTTTAAATGTGTATTTAGTATTTATTATAATATTTATACTATATATATATAATATATAGAGCTCTTACTGATGATACTAACGTATATATTTAATAAAGGGGTTTCTACACGGCCAGGATCAACTATCCAACCATTATATAACATATCCAAATATTACTGGGTAGTAATATTTGGCTAGTCAACCATGATCATAACGATCATGGTTGACCAGCCAAATATTACTGGGTGATTACATGATACGCGGTTCGCCACCAGCCGTCGATGGTCGACCGTGTAGAAACAGAAATGAGTTGAACGACCGAGGTAACCTTCATTAGATGGTTGGTCTTGGCGCATGAGAGAAAATTCTTAGTTCACGTACCAATAACTCAGTATATTATGCGTTTCGTCGAAGTCATGAATAACATTACAGGCTTGTGAAGCAATTTGTTTAATAATGAGATAAACACAACATACATAGTAAAACAATAGAAATAAATTCATATCTTTTTAAACATAGTGAATTTTTGCTGTACATACTATATGGAATTTTATATCATAATTGCCGTGGGTGAGCCATGCGTTAGGAATGAATGGAACAGCTCGACCAGAGAGACAATACGGCCTCACAGAAAACTGGCGTGAAACAGCGTTGCGCTGTTTCATCCAGTGAGTGAGTTTACCGGAGGCCCAACTTCTCTAATTCCAGTTTCCTATTCCCGTAGCCTATTCCCTCATAAAATTCCGGCAACACATTTGCGACTCTTCGGAAGTTACAATGGTCGTTCATGAGCGACGGCAGTCGTTTTCCATATGATAACCCGTCTGCTCGCTTGCCACTTAATTTCTTAAAAAAACGTAAAAGCGTGTGATATCTGTCTGTCTGCTATTTAATGTACTCGTACAAGCCCTAAAGTATTACCAATATATTTGGTAACGCCTTATATATTTTGTATTCCGAAGAGTGTTACAAGACTCTCAAACTGAAAAGAGAAATTTTACATTATAAATGTTTTTGTTGATACGTCACTTCTGACACTCCAACTCCAAGTGAAGACAACTCTCCTAGTCAAGTTGTAAGAAAATAAATTTATGGAAAAAACAGCCCGCAAAGGTTTGACGTGGCCATTGCAGTTTACTCTCCTTGACCTTCGAGCTTAACGCCGTTTGTCCATCGCATGCCGACACCGTCAACAAGATTATTTTGGATCTTCAAAATGCTACTTTATTATCTAGGCTACAGGTTTCATTTTCTAGCGACATTGCTCTAGCTCCCATATCGTCACCGTCCGTTGTGGCGTATAGCATATAAAATATGTTGACATTTTAAATAAATTGAACCAGGTTACGGTGAATAGACAAAAGTCATCTTGATGTATTTTTAGTGTCTGCACAATAAAGTATATAAAGAAAAAATAAGACAATCCTTAGAGAATATATTAGCAACTTACATTTCCTCAAAGTAGACAACATTATGTGATACGGCCCGTTGCTTTCTGACAGCCTCGCGTCTCCTGCGACATACCCCAGGAACATCAGATAAAACACTACCCTCATTTTTTTTGCAGGTGAAAGTCGAGACTCGAGACTCTAAACTGGATCTTTAAACTATGACAGAAATCAGAGTAAATATTGCTTATATACTTGCCGTGCACTATTGGTTCAACACGGATTTGCTTTGGAACATTTTTAATGGTTGTAACAAAAAGATATAAGTACTTTAGAGTATATGTAGTTTGTTGTGCAAATATCATTAATGAAAGGATAACTTTACTTTTTTTCATATAAAATTTTTTATGAAGCGCCCATACAATACATATGGAACCCTATATAGGGGACACATGCAGACCCTAATGGATCATAGTTTAATTTTGTTACACTTATTAGATACAAACTCATAAAGCTCAATTAAAAAAACTAGTATGTTCAATCAGGGAAGCTAAAATAGAACCAGATTGCGGATCTAAGTAAGTTGGTCGTTTATGTCAAACTCAGCCGATCACGAATTAATTTCTCCCATGGTAAATTAGCTAGGAGCTATTTTCTAAAAAAAACTCAATTGAATCTATTAATTCAATTGAGGTAAGAAAAAGCGTATTCCCTTTTTACTGCGCATTCCTCAAATCATAAAAAATCATAAAAAACAACAAGACTTACCTAACCTTTATAATCGAGAAGTTATAAGGCATTTATTTTTTTCTCTCTTTCAATAAAAACAAAAAAAAATATTTTTACTTTGACGATTTTTTTTTGTTGTATATCGCTTAGGCTAGCGATTGGAAATAAATTTAAAGAAAACTATTGTTCCTTATAAAATACTTTAAGAAAAGTCAATCTTCCTTTTGCAATAAAAAGGTTATATCATTTTAAACCGTTATTCAAAAAAAAAATGAAACCATTTTTCGTTTATTTCTAAATATTTTATAAAACGAAGGAGATGTCTTTATATCTGATAAGTTAGTAACTAAAGTTAGCTCCGGAATATTAACCTAAAGTAAGTTGAACATAAATAATTCGGCCAACTTTGAAACATGCACTAGTGGACTACACCAACAAAACATATTACATATTTCAGAACTTGTTTTCACTTGGGACTTGATTTACGAGTATATTTATTACTACATGTTACCCGTCCGTTGCGCCAAAATTCACGTGGGAACCGTACGTTTTCCGGGATAAAAAGAACCTGTCCTATAGTCTTTCCCGCGGGACTCAAACTATCTCCATACTAAATTTCAGGGAAATCGGTTCAGCGGTTTGGGCGTGAAGAGGAGGCGGACAGACACTTTCGCATATAATAAGTATGGATGGTAAATTTCAAATAAAAAGTTTAACTTATAGTAGTAAATGTTATTTAGTATTTAAGATATTACAAAATTAGTTATTTTTTTTGACAGAATATTCTGTGTGTGACCCGGCAAGTGTTGTTTTGCCATATAAATGATTTCTTGGTAACACTTAAGCGTATAAAAATAGATAATAGCAGATTGTCCGAACTACTGAATATGCATTAAAAATTTGTCAAAAAGCGGTAAAGCCGTCTCGAAGGAGTATGGTAACTGACATTGTGAGACTAGAATTTAATAAAATTTCTTTGCTTTACTGACGGACAAGAAAATAATAGTTTTACTAGTCTAGATACGGAAGAACAGAAGAATATTGTAATTGTATTATTCTATTGAATTTTAAATGGCTTTCAGGAGCTGACGCAAATTACATTCAGGTATGGTATTAGGTAATAGTTGTTTACTTTAAATACATCTAGTGTCACGAAAGTAGTGTCTTTTCAGTTTTTGTCTCATCCATTTCTAGTCGTCCAACTTCATAAAGAAAACAAAATAACAATTCATTTTATTCATATTCATATTTTTTTATTGATTTACGTCTGGTAACCTTTTATAACGTATGCACTTTACAGAGGCTTAATTATATCATATGCAGCTTCGGTCAAATATTTATAAGAGCCACAGATGCCTTCAAAATTTAATAAAATAATGGCACCAAGAATATCTGACACAAAACAATTTGAATCAAAATCAAGCGTATTGAAACATAAAACTTCACTTAATGAGTTAATGCTCACAATCGCACAAAAGTTAAAATCGCGTTCTCGGAGCGACTACGAGCAGAATATCGCTTAAGCGTGGTTTTGCCGGTGCCATTTTTTACACGGCAACTGGAAATCTTTATAAAATTAGATCGAAAATCTGCAGCCAGTGGATTTTAGTGGGGCGATTTTGACAGAAACTGGTCGAGTGCGAATAGAACTCGAGCACGAATGGTTCCAAAAAATTATCAAAGACCAAAAAAAATGGAAAAGTATGTTTTTAAATGTTACCCAGCTCTAACAGGCCACGTAGAGAACCGATATCATAATGTAGATCGCAAGTAACAGCGACATCTATTATCAAAAAAAAAGAAAATGGCAAAAACTGTTGTTATAAGAGATTCCCTCAAATATGTAATTTTTTTTATAATATGTTTATACAGCGGCAACAGAAATAGATATTTTGTGAATATTTCAACTCTCTAGCTATTACCGTTCTTGAGATACAGCCTGGAGACCGACAAACGGATAGACATCGAAGCCTTTTAGAAACGGGCTTTGGTCCACCATTTTCTTCATCATTCCCACCACTGTGTCTCCTGTGTCGGGATCAACAACGATAACCAACCACGAAAACCTTTTGATTTTCACACGGAGCCCGAGGGACATGCTACACCTGTCTTTGAACCCGCAACGAAATTAATCGGAAGAAAATAGAAGGAGTAGGAAGTACTAGAATCACGATTGCAATGTTCCTTCAATTTAGCGTTTTCTCTTTTTCAAGAGGCCAGCATCGTTGTTGAGTCGTTTGCTCGTTTGCCCCTGAATTTCAATTATAAGAAGTAAGAAGCAGTTTGGCTGAAGGAAATATATTCAAAGCAGGATAAATTATAAACATAAAATAAAAATGCTTAAATATATATGTTAAATAATGCTGAAATATATTATGTCTTAAATTTCGTAAAATATTTACAACAAAAATTAATACAATGAGAGCGTCTGTATGCTACAAACAATGCACAATAAAAACAACAACGGTATTAAAAATAAAATTTATTTATTATATATTACTAGTGCTATTTACAAATTATATTTATTATTATGTTACTATTCTAGCAAGGAAATTAGATGCTGATCAAGACGGATAAAAGACCTTTTGTCCAGCAGTAGGATATTATGCTCGTATAGGATATAATAGACTTTTAAAAGTTAAAATCAGGGTAACTTATTCCTAAATTTTTAATATAATGTTACACTTTATCTTTATGACGTATTGCTATTGTTTCTTTACTTTCTTATCTCTTTATTCCTTATCTAAATTATATCCATCAGTGGAGAAATAGAAGATTCCCGTGGCGTTACCAGGGTTCCAGAAGCCCGCGATGGTGACCTCATTACTCGAACACTCTCCCCTCTTAAACTCCTTGTACTCCTCGCATTTCCACGCGAGGAACCAGTTAGGGTTACTGACGGTCGCCATATACAACTCTATGCATGCTCTGTGACTGCATTTCGCCGCTTTGGACGAGTCGAAAATCCCAGGAATCAAGGGAGTACCGCAGTTAGGCTGGCTTTGCCCCTTTTTGTTGACAAAGAAGTCCGTATCGGCCAAAACACTGGTGGTACCTAAGCCGCCAGCGTTGCAATGGTACACGTCAACGTAATCCGCCACCCCCGACCTGATCTGGTCCTGTGTGAAGCTGTTAGAGAAGCAGGGACCAGCTGGATCCAAGCCGGTTATCTTTGCGATCTTGGTGCCCGTTCTCTCGAAGAACAACTGCCCAGTTTGGCCGAGCATTTGAGCACCTAAGCTGTGGCCGATACAGTGCATGTTCTTCGGAGAAATTCCACCCCGGGCCAAATCGGCTAGGAAGTTGGATAACACCCTGCCTATGTAGTAGACGTATTTAACGGACCTCTCGTAGCTCTTGATGTATCCCTGTTTGTCGTTGGTGTACGGGGAATGATCTAATATTAACAAGTAGCTGTTGGGGAAGTTTCTGAAAGTATCCCTCACTAGCTCCTCGGTCTTCTTGTTGATGTTCGACTTGTATCCGGGTACGAATATGATGAACTTCTTGGTTTTGTCCAGTTGTGGTATTTTGAGGATTCCATCGGCCGCTGCGTCTATGGTGAAGGACTCTACATCGTTTCTCGGGAAGTCATAGAAGTAGACGTCAACTCCACTAACGTCTAGGTTGAGATCTTTGTCGTGTTCACCTGAAATAAAAAAAAATGTTTAAGTGAAATTCATAGCTGTACTATCTACTATAGTGCTTCCGTCCAATCAAATCGGTAGACGTAATTAACTGTATCTCAAATACTTAGTTATTAATTATTTTGTTGTGGGAGAGCCATTCTTCGGCTCGATCGGAGTGATACCACGACCTCATAGAAAACTGGCGTAAAACGGCGTTATACTGTGTTTCGTTTAGTGAGTGAGTTTACCGGTGACCTAACTTTCTAATACCCTATCCCTATTCTCTCATAAAAGGCCGGCTACCTACTTGCGACTCTTCGAATGTCGCGAGTGTCCATTGGCGACGGCAGTTGCTTTTCACCAGGCAGCCTGTCTGCTCGCTTACGTCCTAAATATCATTAAAAAAATTTAAATCACGATAGACAACAACAAAGTGACAATACAACACTTTGCTGACAATCGCAGTTTGTATAGATAAATTTGACATCGGTTTAATGACCGCTATGGCCTTGATTGAGGGAAAGTACTATAGGAAAAAATTAAATCATAATATTCCACAAGTCACTGTTCAGTTTTCACGCTATTTTAATGGTCAAATTGATTGTTACATGGCAGTTTCCCATATTTTAAACATTATGAAGAAATGAATGTGAATACGGTTATTATTATCGGTCAAGTTACGCCGTACTTTCAAATGACTTCAAAAAATGGAGATTTTTAATTTGACTATATGTAAATTTCTCGCAGAGTGTTTTGGGAAAACAGTTATATATTTTTGAAATATAATTCCATACAATTTTTTTATAAATTTTGCTATCAAAGTCATTTTCCATTGTCTTCATATTAGCATAAGGAAAACGTCAGTGTTTGTTTACGTTCTGTTTTAAAAATAGCGTAAACAATGTGACATGATATCACATAACAGCATATAACATCTATCTATCCATCGCCTCTATATTCTAAAATATGAAAAAAAACCATGACAAATAAACTCTTTCGTGAGCCTTAACGAAATAAAACTCTCGCAAAGTAGCTCTAAGACTCATACCGTTTTTTTTTACAGGAGTTCAACTTTTCACTAACGTTTTTAATCGCCAACCAAAATTAATGTTTAATTTTGAAATCTTGTTCGACTCGGTGACACACACGCTTTTAAAACAAATGATTGGTCAAAATCGGTTCACAAGTTTCATATTTGCAGGGGAACAAACATTCATACTTACATACGCGGTAAACATTACCCATCTCAGTTTTAGTTATAAGCTCAGAAACCGCAATACGCAAAAACTCCTCAGCTACTTACATTTAATCAGTTTCGAGTGCAAGGCCACCTGGAAGGGTCCGTACTTCTCTAAGTCACCTCGACCCCAGGCGTGGGCGTGGGCGAGCAACGTGATCGCGACCACGAGCAGCATAACCACGACGTGTAGCGCTCACGGCAATGTCACACAAACTGGCATGGTCAACATGACGTAAGTATCAATGCTATCAATTATAACGGTGTGTTAGGGTTCCGCTCAACAAAAAATTATGGTGCAAAAACCCTCATATTTACACTAAACAAAACGCGATTGCAAGAATAATCTAAAGCAATGAAGATAAGTGCATGATGCATTTGAGTAATAATTTACAAATCTTGTTACTTACATACTCATCTAGCTAGTTGTATCTAGCTTTGAATGGAATCTGCATAATTTTGATTTCAAATTATTTTCCTAGTCCAAAATTATTTTTTTAGTCCTTCTTCTCTAGTCTCACGTGGTTCCCTGAAACAAATTTAAAGCCTTAACTAACGGCCGCAATGTTTTTATGGATGTGATAAAATCTACTCATAGCATCTCATATACCTTCTTAATAGTCGTCGTAGTACTTGTCTACCTCAGTTTCTAATTTCTTATCTTTTCCAATCTTATCTACCTTAGCTGTTAGTAAATGTCATGACATCTTAGTCATAATATTTGTGCAAACCAAACGGTATCTTATCTGGTGACGCATCATGGTGGATTCATACGGAACCGTTGTTGGAATTTTGGCTTACTCTTGACCATTTTAAATTGCGCTTTATTTAACTTGTTAGCGTATTTTTGTTTATGGTAATTTAACTCTATGGAAGGGATTTTATCAAGACAAATTAGTTTTTGAGGCATTTCTCGCCTTCTTTTGTTTCTGTTTATTTGAATGTTAGTAAATAATTAGTCATTGTTTTCATTGTGATATTTTTAAATCTATTAGTATGTTGCTGTCAGTGAAACACGCGGAAAGTCGTTTAACCTTTGTTACAAGAGAAAAGCCTTCAATGGGAGGTTGGTCGTTTGAACTAGGTATTATTTAAGTTTAAAGATTTATAAATATTGAGATTCACCAAAAAAGGCGATAATAAACGACGATGATAATATTATGCTATATTGACGACACGTCGGAAGTGGCGTATCTCAGTTCAACTTTACATCGGAGTCAAAACTATTTCAAAAATGTATAAAGCTCTAATTATAAACGCTCCTGGGGATCATTTGTAAATTTCAGGCAAAGCCGCGGGAAGAGCATGTTAAGGCGCATTACATACATACGGCACCGACGCCGCCGACACTCGGCAATGTTTTGTCGGCGGCTCGACATCAGCAACGGCAACAAGCGAGGACGCGTGTCGGTGGCTCAGATGTGTAAAGCGCTTTACTAAGACAGCGGTATGGAATTACAAGTGACCATGAATCGAAAGACACTTGCTGATGATAAAATGATGATGATGATGATTTCAATGTTTATTTTGTATTAATTATATATATACTTATGAAATATACTCCAGTGAAGTCCCTTGGCAGGTAAATACACAGATAAAGTGAGTCAACGCGTTACGAAACTGAGGTTATTTCCCGAGCACAGTCGCAACCGAAAACAATAATAAAAATGTTTTAATGTACCATGGGGGAAAATGAAATGGAGTCAGTTGACACAACCCGAACAAATTACTTAGATCCAAGATCAAATTTTTCAACTTGATTATATAATGATGGAAACATAACTAAAGAACCTCGGCTTGTATCTTTGCCAACGTCGTGTCACCTATAAAAGTGCATGTACCAGAATTATGTTATATTATACCTTATAATTGTAATGCTTAATATATGTACCGCAGGTGTCCTTTTAAATAAATAAATAACTAAAAAAAATAAAATAAAAATGTTTGCCTCATAGTGTAAATAAAGAGAAAAGATTTGTATTTTTGTACGTTTGTTACGAATATTACGTACGTTTATTAAATTATCACAGTGGCATAGGCTATAATAATATCTAGAATATCGGCCAAGTGCGAGTTGAACGCACTTACAAAGGGTTCCGTATACAGGAAGGCTATTAGATAACGTAGAATGTTATAAAAGCTGTTGCCCGCTACTATGTCAGACTGAAACTATAAACCAGTGGTTCCCAAACTTATTTTGTCTACTGCCCACTTTGAGAATAAATATTTTTTTAGCGCCCCCATTTTTT
>JAOTAV010059820.1:2528-14938 GCA_026546445.1 Cyclargus thomasi
GATCAAATCATAACCCTCCTGGTTGCTTCACCGTAGTTGGGTAAAAAGTTTACTTATATATAACAGTATAATGAATTGGAGTGGCGTTGCACCGACCTTAGCCTCGCATTGCGCCTAGCGATTACAAACCAGATAATGAATATTAGTTTGAGAAAAATATTTCCAGACTAAACTATTAATATTTTTAACTAGCTGTAAATTCTTCAGTTCTTTACCGATTTTTATAAATTATACACCAAATATTGAGTAAAATCTGCCACAGTATTCTCTTCAAAACTGTATACAAATCGGTTGAGGCGTTTCTGAGATTTGCTCGTTCAAGAAAACCGATATACCGACAAAGAGACAAAATAGAAACATCTCTTGAGTAGGTACTTATATAAAAAATATTCAATTTTAAATACATTTTTCATGTATAATGGGGGAAATTGAATGAGAGCCTGTTGACAGACCTACATTATTCGGTCGAAATATGTCAATTCCATGTAACTCGTCGGCTGAGTTTGACATAGCCCGACCAAATACTTAGATCCATGTATCTGTTTCAACTTCTCTGATTGTATAATTAATAATAAAAAATTGAAAGAGAGCCAGCTGACGGACCTACGTCGTTTGGTCGGAATATGTCAATTCTATGTCGGCGGCTGGGTTTGACATAGCCCGTCCAATATACTTAGATCCACGATCTGTATCTCTTTTAACTTCTCTGATTGTACATACTGCAATCGCTTACAATTTTATTATACGTAATAATTTCTTTATTTGAACGTTTGTGCATCAATCACGACCAAACTAGTTAACGGATTTCGATGAAATTTAGCACACAGATAGTATAGTAGACTTAAATTATAGGGTTCTTGTTATTTCGATTAAATACTTCCTCGGGATGAATCATATTTGCACGGGCGAAGCCACGTGTAGTTGGTAGTTGAAAATAATGTTTCTCTTCATTACCGTAAAATAACAAGCGGGGGACTGACATAAAACTGACGTCGACAAATCGCCGTAACCTTCAATAGGCTTAAAGTTTCGCCCTTAGCTACCGAAGCGTTACACGATATTGTCAGATTATTTACAATGATTGGGTAACGGGATCAGGCGAACACGACACTATTGTAAGGGGAAGTTACGCTCGTTATTACAAACAACTTCTACCGCGGCCCCAACAACACAATCTTTGTCAATACTTCGGACTAATGAAATGAAATTTTATGAAATGATAATATACTTTATTGTGCACAATCAAGTACCTGGAAACATTTTAAAATAAAAGAATATTTAAGCATGAAAGTATACAAAGGCGTTTTTATTCTCAAGCAGCAATTTCTTCCAGACAACCTTTGAAAGAGAGGGCATGAGATTGCCGGATCAGGGTATAGTACTTTAAAGTATATTAAAATATGGACACGTTATAAAATAAATATACATAAAGAGTATCATCATTATAAATATAATATACAAACTATATACTAAAAATACTTATACGAAATCGTATTATATTCGACTATTCGAAATTATTAAGCGTGACCCACCCCCTGATTCACGATGCAAGTCCGCGCGGATTCGTTCCCGATTTCGGAAATTTCTGTTCAAAGTGCCAGGAATTTCAGTTAGAACGTTTCCGTTTCGGCGCGGAATCGCATCGTGAATCAGAGGGCTGTTTTGGTTATGAGCGAAAAGAAAAACATTACTTTTTATTTTTGATACTCAGGTTACTTTGCTAAACTACCTTATTATTACGATGTGTCTTAGAAGCCATTATCCTTATAATTTTAAATTAAAAACCCAATTTTCAGCGTCGGCCTACTAGTGCTAGTAGGAGTGATACACTATAGAATAATCCATTATAGCTTAATATAAAATTTACATACTTTAGTCGAGCATAAGTGAACATTTTCTCAGCCACGCGAGCGTAAAGTTGGTATATTGTTCAGCTTAAACGTTAAGGGTCCTTAAATCTAAGAGCTTTTAAATCTTAAGAGTATTTCCAACGTGAAAGCGTAAGAATCAAATGGTTAAGTTTTAAACACAGGACTGTGTCGCGAACTTTATTTTTCCGACGTTTGAGACTCTCGCGTACATTCTAGATGGTGGTTGGTTGTTAGTGGCTTGATATTCTTCCAAGACCATGACTTCTAGAAATTGTTATGAGTGTCCCTGGAGATGCTTAAATAACGTATTTACAATTGGAGTAACTTAGAACACCCTAATAATAAAAGTATTTGTATAGCGCATAACTATACTAAAGGTTTGTTTCACCACATCCTGAAAAGTGTCGGATAAGCTATCGACAATTGTTTTGACAGATTCTCTATACTCTATATGTAAGTTGTGGATAGCCTATCCAACACTTATCAGAAAGTGGTAAAACAGTCCCTTAATTTCCTTATCTTTGTGTCACTTTAAGAATACCGATGAAAGACAAAATCTATGGCGACCCTTCAATAATGATTCTTATATTACAAAACACATTTAATTTGAACATTATACGAGTAAACGAAGATATTGTGTAGATAGTGGTATTTAAGTAAGGGACCATCCATGAGGTACGTCACAACAAAAGGGGGGAGGGGGTAGACAAAGTGTGACATAGGGAAGGGAGGGTTCTCCCCTTTTCCCTATCCTTATGTCCCTAAGTTTTGTGACATCACATTTCAAAATTTTCTAAATGCTATCTCGGAATTTAAAATATTGGGGTGTTCAATTTAAACCGACTTCCAAAAACAAGGAGGTTATATGTTCGGCTGTGGATATATATTTTTTATTATTATTTTTTTATTAACCAAAGCTCCACGGTTTGTAAACCGATTTTCAACATTTTTTCTTTGTTGTATAGGGTATTGTACCGAATAGGTCCCATATTCACCATGGCGATGACTGCTGATGGGAACCATGAGTAATCGAGGGAACTCCTCAAAGTTTGTATCAAAACATATAGTGATTTTGGTTTCCTTAGAAGCATCCCAGGTATATGTTACCAAAAAGTAAGATTTGGTACCAAGGTATACTATGGTTCCGAAGGTATTGAGAGAACTCGTGATTCCTTACAGATGCGTTTTTGGGGTTTTCGGCATTGTTTTAAGAACTGAAAGCATATGCTAGTACACTATAATTTATATTCATGATCATCATCATCACAAAAATGGTGACCTGATGATGGGATCCTTGAGTAATCGAGGGAACACCTCGAAATTTGTATTGAAACATATAGTGATTTTAGTTTCCATAGAAGCGTCCTATGCATATGTTACCAAAAAGTATAATTTGGTACCAAGGTGTACCATGGTTCCGAAGGTACTGAGAGAACTCATGATTCCTTACAGATACGACTTTGGGGTTTCCGGCCTTGTTTTAAGAACTGAAAGCATATGCTACTATAATTTAAAATTTATTCATAATCATCATCACTGCAATCATACCAGGCACCATTCATTATTTGATTGATTCTATTATATTCCAGAACACCTCAAAATTTATAGGGGAATATGATTTTGGTTAAGATGATTTTGGTTTCATTATAAGTATCCTGATCGCTAAGCATCAAAAATTAAAGATTTTGTACCGACGTATGGTTCACAAGGCGCTATTGGAACTCCTTATTTCTTAAAGATACGCGTTTGGTGATTTCGGCGCTATTTTGAGAACCCAAAATATACGCTACTAAGCTAATTATATCAATCTTCATCATCATCATTGCTACTATGGGTTTATTCATCAACCCACCATCGTTCAAGATAATTATTACGTCTCTTGTCAAGCGATTTGTCAGTTTTAAAGCGCACTACATACCTTAGCCGCCGACGCCGCCGATATTTGTGAATATTTTGTCGGTGAGCTAGGTTGTTAGCTTCACTTACAAGATACATACGTGTCAGCGGAGAGCTGCTGGCGGCTAAGGTGTGCAGTAGAGCGCTTTCGTTCTACATACATTATATGTATGTAGAACGAACAAAATAATAAAGTAATAACTGATATATATTCAAAACTAGTTATACCCCTCGGCGATACTCGTGGCTTAGTCGAGGTTAAAAAGTACTCTATGTGCTAATTCAAGATACCAGCAAGCTCCATACCAAATTTAATCGAATTCCTTCAGTCGTTTTAACGTAAAGAAGCAACAAACATCACACTCACAGTCAAAATTTTAAATTTAGACAAATGATGACATGTTAGTTGCTACCGACTTTAAAATAATGAAGATTTTGTACGGAAATAGGCTGACGCCTCACCGAATTCTGAAACAGGCACTATTAAAGAATTAATCTTATTTAATACTTTTTAGTTTATTTTTTTTTCCATTGGAAGTCGGTTTAAATTTTTTGTTAAAAATAATTAGATGTAAAATTTCAAAGTGTCATCATAATAATATGGAGGGGGGAAGGGCTTCATGGATGATCTCTCAAGAATATTTTTGCTACATTGAAGCCTCAGGAACAGTCTGAAATAATTTTGAAACGGCTGATGAATGAGGTAGTTTGGAAGCTTTCTAGATGCAATAAATAAGGGAATACGAATAATTCAAGCGTCTACGTCAGTAGCGTCCTCAATTTTTCTTAGAAGAGTATAAAAAGTCCGTATTGATTGGTTAAAACCCTTCCCTTTTTGTATTTAATGAACCGCAACCGAGAAAATCAAAGTTTACCGCTACTTGCCACTGGAAAATACGTTTTTCTCGTGTCTAGTTTTTTCGGTCAATTTAGGTGGTAATTGACCCTCGGTCATCAAATTTGTCATTTGTATACAAAACGCGATTGATTTGACAACAAAGTGACAACACAACACTTTGATTGTCAATCGCGGTTTGTATAGTAAGTAGTAATTTTTTTGACAGACGTTTAATAATCGCTACACACTCGCTACTATCTATATCAGCCTTTATTGACTGAAAGCACTATAGAGCTGTTACAAAAAATTCTAAACATTGAATTTTGTCAATTTCAATTTTTTCTTTTTCTATGCTCGCTAAGGGAGTGGATGTTGGCTATATCTAAAACGGTGAGTTACACTATGATTAAATATCCTTACACGTGTAGGTAGAACGAGACGGTGCCAAGTTTTCTTGACTGCATCATATGTTAATGTGGTCAATTAATAATATCTAAAGCCGTAAAATAATTAAAAGACTGCAGTGCTGCCACTTTTCAATTGCAGAACTTCAGACTGAGCTGAAAGTCTTGGCCATACGCCAATACGTCTTTGGCTTTCAAACTCCGACCAAAATCTCGGCTTAGTGAAAGTAACACAATCATAGTATATAGTATTATAGAAGTAGTAACATGCTGTTAACCGTTATTACGAAATTGGAACCTAATGTATAAATTTAAATCTAACCTACTTATGTTGGTCTACAATAATTATGGTGAGTATGAATGCGCAAATTCTCAGCGATATATACGATATCGAACGTATCTCGTAAGAAATATATGAGTGATATATTATGCTCATATTTCCCTCTTTTTGTCCCAGTTGGGTCAACATAGAGAGACCGCATAAAAAGATGCAGATGGTCGACCACGTCATGTGGTCGGTTTAAGTCAATCCCCACAGACCAAATATTATTCTAACGCTGAATCAATATTACCTGACCAAATAATATATGTCCCCCATCTACCTATGAATCAATTTATTTATGGTGAAATTAAGTGACAGTTTGATCGTGATGATGATCTTTCGTTTCAGCTCCCACCGCCCCCACACATCGAGCTGGTGATCAAGAGGCCGTACCTCAGAACTGCCTTCCAGCGGCCGCTTGTTAAAGTACGACGTGAGTATTCTATTCATGTGACGTCTAAGGGTCAATTCACACAGCAACGTAAAGCTACGATACACGCAGATGCTTTCTTTTTAATAATTTCATTATCTAACAGAACTTTGTTTTTCTGTAAAGAAAGAGGTTTGGTACGTTCGGAAATTATTGCCAACGTAAATTATGGGTTACTATAATGAGCATTAAAACCGGCCAAGTGCGAGTTGGACTCGCGCACAAAGAGTTCCGTAAAGAGTTCTGAAAGTCAAACAGCTTTAGTTTTAACACTTCGTTACAAGCAATAACGCGATGTAAACGTACTGCAGCACCATCAAGTACCAAGAAAAAGAAACTTGAAAAAAAACACGTTTATTGTATGAGAACCCCTAATCAATATTTATTTTGTTTTTAGTAATTGTTGTTATAAAGGCAATAGACATACATATTCTGTGAAAATTTTAACTCTCTAGCTGTTACTATTCATGGGGTACAGCCTAGAGACAGACAGACGGACACATAGAAAGACATTGAAGTCTTTGTCATACTGGTCCCGTTTTTATTCTTTGGGTACAGAACCCTAAAAATGATAATTTTGTCTGCAATGTATAACATGAGATTGTAATCTGCTATGAAAGATATTGCATGCGGCATATGTTACTTGATTATGTCATAGCTTTTGATTACAATGTTCCATGAAGTAATAATTATAATCAAATTCAATTCAGTTTTTCAATCCGTTTTTTTGGGAATTCCATTACAATTCTTATTATACTCGTCTTATACTCTATCTTCATTAGGTAATTCACTCGATATCATTACATAAGAAATCACCTTCCAGGCTATAAATTTTATCGTCGAGATATATTTTACTAGTCGTCGGATTTACCACCTTGCTGAATAACCTACAAACATTTTCGTGAATTTCATCACAGTTTCATTAACTAGAAGCGCACTTAGTTAATGATGGCATTGGATAGATTTGTTTTTTATTTATTATTAGCAACATATAGTAATCAAACATTTTTAGAACCGATCGGCATAGGCTCAAAATCACAGTAATATTTTAGCATTTTATCAAACACCTATTGTTCAAATTTGTAGTAAAAACTTCTTCCTAATTTTATAAAACACATTAGACACTTAGTATACACAGTAAAATATTATAAGGAATACAAGAGCAAACACTAAAATAACATTATATTAGATCTAAGTTTTATTCCTACATATACTATAGAGTAGACGATATCGAGCAAGTGTAAAGTTGTTATTCTAAAAGCTCCTACATGTACAGACTCCGGGGCAAAACGGATTAGAAACAAATTAAAACTAAACCACCGCCCGCCCCGCTCCACCCCGCCCGCCCAGCCACACCGACAACTTGTGATGGAACCTCTTCCGTCGGGGATACGATCTAATTCAAAAGCTTTGTGTTTTTATTCATTCATAGTTTAATTATGAGTAAAACTAATGTTCTTTTATAGATTTTTTCTTTTTACGAATTTTAAATAACACAGGCCCTTAACCCTTCGTCACCCGTTGAAACTTCAAAATATATAAATTTAAAAATAAAAAGGATACGGGTAAATAGCGACGTATTTAATATTTAAAACATATTTAAAAAACTCAAACAGGCAAATAAAAGTTTCTGGGTAAAAGCCGACCCAAACGCTCCCAGCGGGTGTCGGGTCACGAGCTAGGTATAATGCAAAAACCGTGTCGCCTAAGAGCATCCTAACTGAATATCTATATAAACTGGAAATTTTGTACCCCCACCACACGGGGTTAATAAACTCTACCCGCTCGATGTGACAATGGTAATTATCTAACGAGTTTAGTATAGTGCCATCATATAAATAGATTTAAAGGCGGATAATATACCTACGTTGATTGGGTTATGACAACAGTAAATTATTTAATATGATTGAGCTAGACTTGACGTAATCAACCAAAATATGTAGGTGCCTACGATGGAGTACTAAAATCTTAATCTCTTCTTTAATAAGAAAACTATCATGTGTATGTATGTTAGGTTTATAGAGAATAGATTATAGGATAAGTTATATAAACTCGCTTGCAAAATTACTACTTGAGTAAGCCTTTAAATGTAACTAAAACGTCGAAATAAAAATAGTCAAGTCCACGAAATTGATATATCACGAGTATAATTTATGAGCATTTCCGTTCTAGTAAGGAAGCCCAAGAGAGAATTTTGGATTAACTCGAGTGCGTGTAGGCTTTCTACATATCTCTGGTTATCATGGATATAAAATTCAGGATTCTTTGATACTTCGGTTCTTAAACAGTTATTTTCAAGCCCCGAAATGTCGTCGAAACTGTCAGATTAAGATAGTATCCCTATCTTAATCTAACTAAAAGTTAAAAATACGCCAAAAAAGACTTCCATATAAAGCACTGATGATTTAAACGTAATCCGTAATAACATAGAACAACAAAGCCTCATAATTATCTTCATAACCAAGCTTCCCGGATGTAGTATCTCATATTTAACTTAATGTTTTAGGACTTGCTATCTAAAGTCATCCAATAATTGTTCAATGTAAACAATATTTTCAAAGAAATTTCTTTTTATAACCCGGAAATCGCTGTATCGCCCTATCCCACCGCTAAAATAAAAAAATCCCGTATTCAAAATTTCACCCCATCTACAAAACGTACTTGGTCTCCACGAGCGAAGCTCGAGTTACTACAAAAATAGTGCTCTCACCTCCCCGGCTATTTAGAGCAGGCAGTAAATCTCACATAATCTGCGTTACTTATGTAAATATATAGTATATATTATGTATGATAGACCTTGAAAACAAACCTACTAGGAGCTTTACGATAAATTGTATGGTATTCAGACATGATTCAGACTTTTACATAATGTACTTGTACATTACAGCTGTGCGTGATAATTAAGTCTTAGCTAACCTAAGAGACAACATTACATACACAAAAGCGCCTAATCTATTTGCAGAAGAGTGACGGTTGACGTACCATAAGACTTTAAATTGATGTATTTTAGGGTCTGTTTCACCACTTCCTGATAAGTGCCATATAGGCTATCCGCAATAATATCCGCTGACAAATAAAATATGGGAAATCTATCTAAATAGCCCATCTAACACTTATCAGTAAGCATAGGCGTTTAAAGGGTGCGGCCGGGTGGGCCGTGCCTACTCCAGAATGATCTGGTGAATGATAGTGAAGGTCCCCGCGTGATTAACGAATTTTGACGCAACGTAGTTGCGGGTGTCATATAGTTTCGAATTTTTTTTGATGTTACTGGCCAAATTCACAGACAGTGTAGATACTATATTTACTAAGCTTAAGTTAAAAGGGGCTCAGGCCCCCCGAAAAATGGGTTAACGCCAATGTCAGCAAGTAGTGCAACAGGCCCTTAAAATTATTAGCTGACCTATTTGTAGTTAATAGTTAGATGTTATCAGAAGCTTAGTCATCTGTACGCTTTGGCTTCTAGCTCTAATATGCAAATGCAGTGCTCCCGATAATAACGTGTTAGTATGATAAACATCGCTCGGAATGTGTCGTATTACTGCTGATAGTCTGACCATCAAATAATCAATCTAATACGCTGACCCTACTGTTTTAATAATGTCGCATTCAAAGTCAGCTTAATAAAAAAATTTAGCGTTACTAGACTCGATCCTTTTTTAAGTTAGGATGGTAAGCGAGTGTCAGTAAGCGGTAGCAAGCTTGTACCGTGAAGAAAATTAAAACAGAACTATTTGACAGACCTACGTTATTTGGTTGGAATATATTAATGTTTGTTTATCTGGCACTGTTTCAACTTTCCCGATTGTACTTCTAACGTCGTATAGACAACACTACGAAGCTAAAGAATACTAGCTAAGAAATGAAGCTTATTTGGCCACACGAAGAAGAAACCACAAGGAGCTAGCTTTTAGTAACTAACTTTCTATTCTGGCTTGAAAAACTAGACACATATCCCGGGCGCTTTGTTCCCAGTACGATATTATGACCTAAATATTTATCCAACGTATATTTTGCTGTTTGACAGGCATTCGATTGAATCGAACTAAGAGCAAAATGTATGAATCAAAATTGCATTAAATAGTTTGGTGACCATATTTGGTGACTATATATACCAATATTTTTTTATATATGCTTTAATGTTTATTATGTGCTGTAATTTTTAATAAATAAATCGCTACGCACCTACAATATTTTGACATGACATGATAATGATACACGAATACTCTTTTGTTTATGGTTGAAGTTTTTTTTTATAAAATCGAATGGCTTGGTAACGAGACGTTTATGCCAAATTAAAGTCTGTGATTGAGTTGAGAATAAATTTAGGGCCTGTTTCACCGCTCACTGAAAAAGTTTCTGTTAGGCTATCTACAACTTTTTAGTAACTTAGTAGTAGTATATTAAGATTTATTCGCTTTCATGTCAGTTTTACCTTATACGTATATTATATTATTTTTGTAGTATATAGAAGTAATATGCTATTAGCATAATATACGAGAAAAATATCATAACCTGTTTCTGTCATTAAAACAAATGACAGTCGATTTACGTCTCCCTCCGGTGCTGTCGTAATAATCTGATACACACTAATTGTGTATTATCTTCATAATTTTTCACCATTTCCCCGTAAAATTGGCTTTTATCTTTTATATAACGTGGAAAACATTTTCACACAACGATTTATTCACGTAGGTAATGTGGAAAATATAAAGCAATGTAGTATAGTCGGCAAATTGCGATATACCTATCTAATTAATCAGACTTTAAGCTTCCACTCAATACACCTAATCTACCCTAATTTATTACGAAACAAATCCCTATCATTTGAAAACGCGACAATTTAATTAATTCACTTATCCGCTTAAAAATATAAGCCGATCTGTAAACTGATTGAAAACATGACATCAATTTAACTTATCGTTCATTTCAATGATCGACACAATCGCTCGGGCTGTTTTTAATTATATGTTGACGTATTGATATAGCGTACATTTTAAATGATTTACCGTGCACAACTAAAACTCAACATTTTGAAGAATTAATAATAAAGACTGGAACTAACAAAAAACCAAAACTGCACTGCCGCATACAATGACCCATACTTATCATTTAAGTGTACCTAGTTTGGTATACTGCCGTCCTCGAGCTAAAATGGCGCTATGTACAAAAAGTACTTTATGAGCTATGAGCAAAAAACGTGCGTTACAATGTAAGGAATTGTATGTATATAACGACAATATTAATTTTAATAACTCGATGACTATAAAAGCTAGAAAAATGTTGGTAATACACGTCGATAGAGTTTTTTCTTCTGGTCATGATGGCATCAAAATATGAAAATCTACGAGATATTGGTTAACGGCTTTTACGCTTAAGGACGGCAGAATATGCCTCTTATATGTTATCTGTGTAACCCTTGTTTTACCTACAGTTTAACATACTTATCTGTAAGTGCGGCAGTAATGTCTGGTCTACACGTATTAAGTTGATAAGTAGTTAACTAAATTTTAACTAATCTTTAAGTTATTAACTGCATTTAAACACAAAATTTTGTAGCAAGTGACGAATTAAGTCGCTTAAAACTAAGTTAAAATTTAGTTTAACTACCTATCTACTTAATACGCGTGAACCAGACCTTAAGTCATAAATATTTAACTAGTCATAAAATACGAATCACTACAAATATCCTGCATACATTTTTTCAGCGCCATCGTCTCCCAAGTCATACGGCCGAAACCGCAACACAGTAGCAGCGCTAGAGGGGCGTGGGCTGGTGGCTGTCATCAAGCGGCAGGTGCCCCTCGCCGGAAAACTCGTACACGAGCTTGCCTGGGGACAAGGTTGGGGCTGGGTCACTCTCCCTAACGGCGTGTGGAGCGGACGTAAGTGCTAACATCGTTTCGTATGCCTTGATGATGTTTTTGTGTGAGAATTAGCAGACGATAAAGATGGACAAGGACTGCCGTGGGAGAGCCATATTTCATATTTATTTATCATACCACGGCCTCACAGAAAACTGGCGTGAAATGGCGTTGTGCTGTGTTTCGTTCAATGGGTAAGTTTACGGGTGGTCCAACTTCCTTAATCCCCCTATCCCTGTTCGCATTCCCTATTTTCTCATAAAGGCCGGTAACGCACTTGCGACTCCTCGGAATTCATTTGTGTCCATGGACGACGGCAGTTGCTTTTCATCAGGTAACCCGTCTGCTTGCTTGCCCCCTAAATATCATAAAAAAAGAACAATACATAGTCGTAATGGATATAACCATTGCTACCATTATTGCGAAAATTTCTTGCGTTTAAACCATGCTCATCCCAAACTTAATGTAGGTCATTGGACAAATGTATATTGGGGGAAATTGAAAGAGAGCCAGTTGACGGATCTACGTCATTTGGTCGGAATATATCAATTCCATGTAAGTCGCGATCTGTGAGCTGAGTTTGACATAACACGACCAAATAACTTAGGTCCATGATCTTTATCTGTTTCAACTTATCTGATTGTACCTTGTATTTGTCAATCATTGGTCAGCATGGTATTACCTAATATGGTCAATTGATAACACGTGTTTAATCTATTATATATATAAAAGAAAGTCGTGTTAGTTACACCACTTATAACTCAAGAACGGCAGAACAGATTTGG
>JAOTAV010059851.1:0-14934 GCA_026546445.1 Cyclargus thomasi
GACAGCGTTCGATTTTCCAATAAAAAAAAACACAATCTGCTTATTTATTGCCATTAAAGCGGAACAAAGTTCGCCGGTTTATATATAAAAGAAAGTCATGTTAGTTTCACTATTTATACCTAAAAAAGGGCTTCACCGATTTGGCTAAAAATTGGTAGGGAGGCAGCTAAGAACTAGGAGAAGGACATAGGATACTTTTTATTGCGTTTCCGTCGTTTTCATCCCGTGACATAAATTGGGGGTAACACCGCGGGTCACAGTTACGCTGTTATATAAAAACAAGTCGGGTTTAACGTCCTGACGATATAACTGGAGTTACATCGTAATTTCTACGGTATTGCATTCGTTGGAAAGGTCTCTGGCTCCGTGAGGTTTACAGCCAATAAAATTCAGGAATTATTTTAAGAACGCGAACGGAGTCGCAAGCAACAGCTAGTTTAATTATATATTACACTGGTCAACATTATTTTTTTACTTATAACAAATACTTTAATCTCCGCTTTTATAATTTCATTATTTTCTTACAATTTTATTAATTTGCTTACATATTGTTTACTTCTAAGTTTTGGCCTGTTAAAATTGCCAGATATTTTTTATTTTACCCGTGGGATAAGACGCTACAGCGTTTTTAAGGTTATAAAAAGAAATAGCTTTGAAAAAATCGTTTACATTGAAAATTTTGCCGAAAGCATTAACTTGAATGTGACATCAAATATCTGTGAAGATTGACTATGAAAATATGAGGCTTTATTGTTATATGTAATAACAGGTTTACCTTACATTAAAATCATCGGTGCCTTATATAGAAGTGTTATTTGGCGTATTTTTAACACCCCCTATCTCAATCTGACAGTTTCGACGACATTTCGGTTTTTAAAAACGGAAGCTAACTAAGAAATTTTTCATACCAAGATAATCAGAGACGTAGGAAATCAACACTAGCCTAATCTGACGCGCTCGAGTAAATCCAAAAATCCCTCTTTGGGCTCCCCTACTATAAGCAGGAAACAAAACACACAATAATACACCAGTCAATAAGTCAGATACAAAATAAAACAAGTTTCAATAGGTTATTATTTCTATAGGATGTTATTATTTTCTTTTTTTGTCTCATTTTCCGGCAATGGCGTAAGGGGTCTTATTGAGTTATTGTTTCAGCTGCCTATTCCAAACAAGTTTTAGATTAAATAGATGATTTTTAGATCAAAGCCCAGGGACAGCAATGCCAAAGTCTGAGTTATCCCATTTTCATCATTTTTGGCCATCGAGCATCTAACATAAGTAATGTAAGCCGTTCGTGTCCGAAATTTATCAGTTTATTGCCACTGATAAATTAACCGCTGACCAACTAACGCTCGCACTAAAACAGTACGCACCAATAAGAGACCTGTGTGTACGTACGCCGATACTTCCGACCAATCAGAGCGCAGTGGCTTTGGGCAGAATTTTTTTCGAATAAAATTAATAATATTTCCGCTCTTTAGATTTTATGCTCGATGTTTTTGGCTTTGCACTGCCATAAGATATTATTTGAAATCCTTGGAATATGCAATTTTTGTAACTTTTCTACAGAATGTCTTTTTTTTGTTATAACTAATTTATATCGTTGTAACTATTGAAATATTACAAGTGTAATAGTTTGTTTCGATGTTTGCCCGTCAATTGCAACGAAACTACTGAACGGATTTTATGAAATTCAGTATAGACCTGGTTCATTAATGAATATATTTCATTTCAATTAAATACTCCCATAGAATAATTCATATTTAAGTGTTATTTATATTATAATTACACGTGAAAGGTATTGTACCGTTTTATATTTATTGATAGTGATATAAACAGTAATTGCTTTACTTGAAACTGAAATTTACAAAATATGAGTGTAAGTTGTAACACTATTTAATAAAAATACAAAATAGATCTCCTATGCGTACAAAACTGCAGGTAAAAGTTGTATATAATAATACTAGCGGACCCGACAGATTTCGTCCTGCCGGTCTTGGTATATGAAGATAAACCATTCTGAGTTCTGACATCCCCTTGAACACCTACAAAAATTTTTATCAAAATCGTCCAGTCCACAGACGATGTCGCGGGCAAAAGCTAGTATGTATTAAGTTATTTTAAAATCAGTCATAATATAGAGTAATTTTTTGCCTTACCTAAACCATTATAGAAATAGCTGTTACAAATATTGTTACATGGGAATTTAAGAAAAAAGCCCAGAGCGTGATGGACTCAAAGTATAGGTACTTTGATGAGCTGACCTTTGTGCTAATAATTGGTAATAACAGCGATAGAAAAAGGCTTTAGGCATAAGGCCTATAGACAACTCAAATAAGTTTTAATAAAAAAACATTACTCTGGACATCTCACACAAAAACCACTGTAATTTTTTTCTAAAACGCCCCGGTTTTACACCGCAAAAACTCGTTCACATCCCTTAAAAATATTACGAGTAAAATGTATCCTGATCAAAATTGGCCGGAGAGAGCTCTCCAGAAGGTATTACTGTAAATGCCACTTACGACGAAATCTCCTGGGTATTGTTCTAGAGCCTTCGAGAGACTAATCTCCGGTTGAGAACGATCTACAAATGTACATAAATATGGATGCGTAAGTATGCTTTGTACTTAAACTGCTGAACAAATTGGCAAAACGCGTAAAATTGGCTAAATTTGTGTTGTCCCTTGAGTACAAAAGAGCACTGTCTGTTCCTTTAAGGAGTGAGCATATGCCGCACCGTAGGACTCAGCAGAAAAATGCACCTCCATACGAATTGTGTGGAGACGAAAGCGCGTATCGCACACCTTAACGTTGCATGCCGGGCCCCAGCGAGACGGATTTTAGAGCGGCGGATGCGACACGGCCCGGCAAGCCCTCAACATTGTGAACACATTTAGTAAACTCTTCTTTTTGGTACAAATGAATAACGCTTAAGTAGTTATTCCAAAATCTTTAAGTTGATTTTAGTTGGAAATTGATATTATAGAATAAAGTATAATAAAACATTTTAAAAGGCAATGAAGTCAGTCTATATAAATATTCAATTTTATTTTAGATTTACATTGATAAATAAAGAAAAACTTTTAGTAGACGCTAAACACGGTTAAAAACGTTGCTATACTCGTATAGCAAGCAGCATTTTTAACCGGCCTTCAAAAAAAGGAGGAGGTTTCACAATTCTACCGTATATATGTTCTTTTTTTGGTATATCGAGTCAGGAGTTATTTAAAAGTGGTCACACTAACGTACTCAAAATTCGTCAATGCGATAAGCCGGGCCAGGTCTCATCGCATTGACAGATTTTGAGTACGTCAACAGTTTGCTATAGCGCATTTTGCGTTGCGCTGAGCCCCGGCCCTCCCCAGTACGACCCGGCACTCTCCATCAAAGTGTGCGTGTACCTTTACTCTCATAACCAAGTACTACCGACACACGACTGTCAATTGGCTTTGAAGATAACCAGGTAATCAGCCCGCATTGCTTCGCCCAACTTCCCTACACATCATTTCCTATCCTTATTCCCGTTCCCTATTTCCGACGTCAATTCCATTATTTTAACGCTTCTGCTGTTACGCGTGTCCATGGGAGACGGCAGTCACTTTCCATCACGTGAACAGTCTGCTAACATGCCCAATAATTGTCTTTAAAAAAAAGAAAGCGAGAACAAATCTGTCCCGCGCAGGACAACAGTTTTAACTTTAAAAACATATCCACAGCCGAACATAATAACCTCCTCGTTTTTGGAAGTCGGTTAAAAATAGAGACATCCTGCCAAAAACTGTCTCGAACGTTTGGCAACGCTGTAAAACAACGGATATTAATTAAGTTAGTCGTTACATATTTAAGACTAGTTGTGCCCGCAACTTTGTTGGGCAGAAATTTGTGTATCACGCGGGAACCGTACATTTTACCTAATAGCTATTAAACAAAAAAATATTTATTGAAATCCGTCCAGTAGTTCCCGAGATTAGCGCGTAGAAACAGACAAACAGACAACTTTTTTTTTCGTCGATTTATATTTTATTACTGTTCCTTAGCTCCGTAGATTAGTAGTACTACGTAGATTATTTTGTAAAACTATTAATTGTACAGACACGCCAATTTTACTGTTTTATTATATGTATAGACGATGATGATTATGGGTCACGGGTTCTAAGCCCCTGGACCACGGAGTCGAGTACCACTGCTGCTACTGGGGTAGTAAAAGCTGACCGAAGTGTGGAAATAACTTATTCCCTTTGAAGAGCGTCTTAAAAGCAAGATTTTACTTTTAGGTGACGCTCTTAGAATAAAATAATCCGCCCACACAACTAGCTCAATATACAAACGACATATTAACCGAGAGCTGGTAGCAACTTTTCGCCATCGACCTACGCGTAAGGATTACCACCCATTTCGTCTTAATCAATGGCAGTCTTCCACAGTAAGATTTTTGCGTAAATTTCTGCCTCGCACAGTAAAACTCTGGAACGAACTATCTCCAGCAGTATTTCCGGACCGCTACGACCTGCAAACCTTCAAGAAGAGAGCGTATTCCTCTTAAAAAGCCGGCAACGCACCTGCAACCCTGATGTTGCGAGTGTCTATGGGCGGCGGTAGTTGCTTATAACCAGTTTGCTCGTTTGCCTCCTTATCGTAAAAAAAACAATTTTCGAGTAAGTTGCAAGGTTTCAACTTGCCTCAAATACCTACTCGAAAATTGTTTTTTTTTTGGGGCAAACGAGCAAACGGGTTACCACATAGAAGCAACTACCACCGCCTATAGACGTTACAATTTGTAATTTATCTCTCATATTTCACCCCAATACAAAACTGTAGACTGGCTGGTGAGAAGCGGAGCTGAAAAAAAATTTAAAAAATCGGAATCTAATAGCTTAGCGATGAAAAATCCTGAAACGTACGAACCGATTTCCGCGGTTTCGTATTCGTTTGAAAGGTCTCAAAAAAAATCAGGAAAAATTTCAAAAGAAAAATTACCACGCGGCCGGAGTCGCGGGCAACAGGTAGTTTATTATATGTTTCCTACGCACGCCGCACGCACGATTGATTTAACGCCGAAACTTCCCTACACCTAATTTCCTAGCCCTATTCTCGTTCACTATTCCAGTAGCCTACTCCTTCATTGAAAAGGCCGGTAACGCACATGCCACGTTTCTGCTACTACCAGTGTTTAAGGGCGACGACAGTCGCTTTCCATTCGTGACCCATCTGCTAACATGCCTCATAATTATTCTTATAAGAAAAGAAAGCGGGAAGATGAAACCTTTCACGCGCGGGACAACAATTTTAATTTAAATAAGGACATCCTGTCAAAACGCTGGAAAACAACGGAAATTAATTTAATTCATTTAATAGTTTACACATATTTAAGATTATGATTATGATGATTGTACGAAACATGTAAAATAATATATGTAATATAAATCTATGATCCAGGGACATTGAAATCCTTTTGTTCCGTCGGCGGGATTCAAACCCGTGCTCGAGGCTCAAGTCAAATGAGCCATTGGTCGTCACAAGGTGTTTATCCATAGACTTTTAACTTTGAACGAAAACACTCCACGTCACGTGTTGTATTTCCTAACTTTTATTGGACAAAAAAAAAACACGAAACTTTTCTGTGGGTTTCACGAACAATGAGTTTTGTTTTCACGTGGCGGAAAATTGTTTTCGGGAACAGGTGATGTAAGTAGCTGGTATATAGCTAGTATATATACCAGGGATAGCCGCTTGGAGTCAGTCGCGAGTCAGATTTTGAGCGGGAAGGTTGCTGCGGTCGCGAAAAGCGCGCGAATTTTCAACGTCTTTGCCGCGATAATCTATTCTATAAAAAACATGTTTAAGTTTAGGTGAATGTTAATTTTTACAGGTGAGAATACATGTTGTTTGATGTTGTATGTGAGACTTAATTTATATTCGATTCGAGTTTAGAGTTTTATAAATTCAGTTAGAAACATAGTGGTAGAAATTTTAATAAGAAAATTGCCAATGGTATTTCAGTTTTGAATTGTTAAACATAAAATGGCTACTAAAAAATTGTTTACATATATTGTTAAATAAAAAAAATCTTTGAAAATTCAAGTCAAAAAGTCATTATAATATTCGTAGGTTGAAAAGTTATTCAGGAAGCGCAATAAACTTTACATATTTTATAACCTTTCAAGAATTCTTAATGCGGGCAACGTAAATTTTCCCGTAAATTAGTCTATTCCTTGTGGTCAACTCTTTCTATTCCAAACAACACCAAAATCGTTAAATTGTTTTACCGGATTGGCGTATACAAACAAACAAAATCTTAGCTTCCTTTTCATAGATTTTAATAAAAAATATTGCTCCACAAAAAGCAAAAATATCACACATATTACATTAAAAATATAAGTAAATTTTTTTGTATGTATCATGTAAGTCAATTAGTTTTTCAAAACGGATTATTTTGTTGAATTTTGATACACTGTTTTCTGTGTAATTAATATAATTTGTCTACTTATTTAATTAATAATAATAGGACACTTTTTATACATAATTAACGATCCCGCGGCAGCATTGACCATACCCAGGCAGTCTCGGACTAAAGGTTGTACCTATATTTTTTAATTTTTTCAACAAGCAATAATTTTTCCAACAATCTCGAATAGCTAATATTCATTCGTAAATTTCTACTTAATTTTATTTCGTCTTCCTGAGAATTTCCGAATCGGAAGGACTAATTACACCAGTGACAAACGATCGGCTTAGTTAGCGTCGAGAATCCAAACATAAATTAAAACCTTTTTCGTTAGACAAAAAATATAATGCCGTTTTACAACATTCTAATCACGTACGCTTAAGTGGTCCACCGCTTAAGTTGTACTGAAATATTGTAATCGGCACTGGAATCTGGACTCAAAATCCAAATCTTTTTATTCAAAATAAGTACTTTAAGTACACTTTCTGAACGTCGAGACTACGGTGCCTACCACCGGTTCGGGAATTAACGGATCGGACAAAGTGTAGTTTTAAGTATTTTGGGCCTTGTTGCCTGAAATAAACGGTAAATAAATAAAAGATAGAAAATAACAATAATAATATGTCTAAAGCTAATTCAACAAATAATAATTATTTTTAATACATAAGTCATTGTAAGTCAAAATAATATGTATATATTACAATTTACAATGTATTGTTACATGCTTATAAAAAAAACTGACTGCCCTGGAATTCATTGCAATGCATGCAACGTTTATGTACAATCAGAGAAGTTGAAACAGATACAAATCGTGGATCTAAGTAATGTGTCGGGTTATGTCAAACTCAGTCGACAGATCACGACTTACATGGAATTGACCGGAATACGACCAAATGACGTATGTCCGTCAACTCGCTCTCTTTCAATTTCCCCCATTATACACGGTATTTTATTTTTTTTTACTCACGTCCCCAGAATTACATACAATCAGTTATAGTATCGATTTTCAGTTCAAGGTAAAGATGTGCTTTTGCCTACGGCTACGCTCGAGGTTAATTAAAAAATAGCTTAAAATATGAATATTTTTCCTCCTTTGGAAGTATTATGTTTTTCTAAGATCAATAGTGGTCTTTGTTACTCTCCAATTTTTTCAACTAAGTTTATGCCAAAAATCAAATCAATCGGTTGCTTTAAGGAGGGACAAGCAAAAAGACAGAATATTAGTATGGATGTAACGATAAACACAGGATGTAGCAACAAAGTAAATAAAACTTGTTTTTGAGATTTATGGCCAGCAAATGTAGCTAAGGCGCTCGTCAATATAAGAGAGATATATACAAATCACAAAAAATAATTTGCTTTTAGAACAGCAAGTAAGGACATACACACGAGTATTATCATTTTATTACACCTTATAATCACTAGAGAAACAACTTTTTGAAGCAACAAACACACCCCATATACGCACTTGAGAATCATAAGCCACCTTTTAAAGTAACCTACGGGCTACGAATTCTAATATTTCAATTAGGTTACTATAACGTTTTCGGTAGCTGCAAACATACACAGAAACACACACACAAACACTCTTTAATCACGATCCTCATTTTCAAGCAGTCGGGTAAGGGACCATCCATAAAGTACGTCAGACAAATTTCATGGTTTTTAGACCCCCTCCCCCCTTGTCACAGGTGGCCACATTTCTTAGGACCCCCCCCTCATAAAATTTGCAATTTTACACCAAAAAATTAAAACCACATCAATTTTTTAAATTTCGAGATTAAATTTCGAAATTGAAAATGCGGTGTCACAAAACGGAGGACCCCCACCCCTATTTGTGTGAATAACTTGTCACACTTCGACGACCTCTACCTACGACATTTAATATGCCTCTTTTGGAGTAGTCAGGTAACCTACATATATTATGCTTGAAGAACGATAGCTCGCCCACTTTAAATAATCTCACTCCTGTCTCAGGGATATATTCATATTGCCTTAGCGCTCGGCATTGTTTTCCGCGTAGGGCTGGCACCTGAAGCCGGACGTTGTGCAGTTCAACTATACGCCGTTTGTCCACTGACATCGGTAACCGAGAACAAGATTATTTTGGCCCTATAAAATGCAACTTTATGATCTAGGCTATAAGTTTCATTTTCCAGCGACAGTGCTCTATCGTTAATGTCGTCGACGTCATTAAAGGTGTAGAGGAAAATGAAACCTGTAGTTTATTTCATAGAGTAGTATTTTATCCGGTTGGAATTATCTCGTTTTCGGTTGACGGTGTTGGTGGACAGAAGACCATAGTGCTTTTGAACAATCTTGGAAGTAGCGGTCGTCAGCCCTCTCACGAAAATTTGTCAGTTTCTACATACGAGTGATGACAAAATGTTTTGCTGTCATAATTTTTAATTCCTTATTTTAATAAATCTATCGTTATTGAAAAACTATGTAGTCCAATTAGTTTTTTAATAAAATTTAAATTAACAAAGTTATGAGCCTTTAAGTAGTTAGTTAGAAAGAGAGAATCGATATAGACTTTGACGTCAAAGTCTATAAGCTGCATACAAAGTTAATACTAAATTACGTTTTGAGAGAAAGAGATGGGTAGAAAACTTAAATCGCTAATATCTTACTCACGTCTCAGCAGAAATAAAAAAAATTGTCATTCTGTACATCTTTTAGACTTTAGTACGCTACCACAATAATTTTGTTCTATATGCATATTGCGTTTTGCAATATTATGTTAAATGTTTATATGTTTTAACGATTCTAGTTAAAACATATTAACAAAATTACTTTTGTTAATATGTTTTAACTAGAATCGTGCCGAAAATACAAAACTTATTTTGATAATACAGATAGAAGGAATTAGATGACATAAATTAAAAGATTATCAAAATGCACCCTCCGGTTAAATTATTTATAAATGTCCTAATGCCACGTAGGTAAAGCCGAGAGTGAATTCTGTTAAATGTACTTTCTACGGTGTAATTTATGAATTTATCTTCAATGAAATGCTAAAAATTAGACAAATCTTGTAACTTACCTATTTCATTATCTAGCTAGTGTATCTAGTTATATATCAAACCCACATTATTTTAATTTCTAATGATTTTTCGGGGACAAAAGATTCCGTTAATGCAAAAATCAGGGAGTTTTTAAAATGCTAGTTATCTGCTTCTTCCACTAATGATTTCATTTGTTATTTTGCTGTTCGGCTTTGGCTGTTCGGTTTGTCGAGGTGACAGCCCTGGCTGGAAACAAATGCTTTTCCTGTACTTTGCTACATCTCGGTTGTGAGCCGCCAAATTATTGTCTTGTGAGCTTTCTTGTCTTTAATATTTCATGGCTTACGTGGTTTTCTGGGCCATTAAGGCCACTTGAGAAGTCTTTAATATACTCGTTTTTCCGCTTACCGCATATATATTATTTCGGAAATCGGTATTCCTTTGAAAGTGTTTGTGTAAAATAAACAACATAGTTACCACTCAAAGCTGATTTAAAGTGCCGACTGTCGGCAGAGGGTAACCGAAAGGGATTTTATTAAAGCACTTATAGTAATCTTGAAAATTATTAGTTAGGTGCATGATGTATGGGGGTCAGCCAGTTCGTCCAAGTTCGTGCCCCTGGGTACTTGGGCGCGCCTCCCCGCCCTTTACACGGGGGGAGGTGCTCACGTAGCAGAAGACTGGCAAGCGCGATGTATGACCGGAATATTCGTTAGGTTTCGAACGTTAGGGATGAATGTATATACACTTTATTTTATTGTTTTGTTTTTGTTTTTTGTGTGAGTGCAAGACGACGAATGGGCCTCTATACAGCCCCCAAGCCTACGCCCCGTCCCGCAATAGGCTGCATGGCAAGTGGGTGACTTTGCCGCTAGGACGAAATGTTTTTGTGATGGTTACGGGTTCCGCTCAACCCTAATGAGCACCCTCTTCGATATGGACACCAAAAGCGATATTGAAAACAGTCCCCGGGCGGGTCCCAGTAATGGAGAATCCCGCACCTCCGCCGCTGCCACGGCCGAGGTCTGCTCTGCGTATTACGGGGTGAGCACAGTACGCTTTGCTGGCGGGCGCAATGCCCGTTCAGTACACGACGACCCTAGCACGTTCACGGATACCGATTTGCCCAATGATAAGGATAAAACGATGACGATTCCCGGGAGCGTAACTGCTCCCAACAACGACGACTCCAGGCGCTCAACTCAAACCTCGACTGTGCTTCAGGAAAGGATGACAAATCCGGAAAACAGATTGCGGACAGAAATACCCGCACCTGTTGAAAGAGAGAGAAGCAAGTTCTTTAACTTAGAAGGAACTTCGGATGACTTCGAGAGCGGCAATGAGACCGCCGTCTCCCGAAGCAAGGAGGATGACAGAGAGACAGTGCGACGCCGCTTTCGCAAGAGACGCGGAAGCGAAGTCGATGACGAGGATTCGGAGAAAGAAAAAGGTGACGCCAAGCCGAAGTGCAATAAGCGCGGTAGGGGAAGGCCACCAACTACTGGTCAATACGTGGGACTGCATCAAACCAGAAAGGATATTGCTGCCGCAAAGCGAAAAGCTTTGGAAAATGATGCAGAGCGACAAACCCTGGAGACGACAAAGAAGGTTACACAGCAACGGTCTCAACGGCTGTTGTCAGAAGCCTCTAATTCTTCGGACGTGACAATGGCAGAGGAGAACGAAGTGACTTCAGCCGCACTCGGAGCCACTATCTCTTCGAGTCTAGACATCATTTCTAAGGTGGCGAAGACCTCGAATAACTTGAAAGGAGGAAACGTTAAGGCCCTAAAGGATGCTGTCAGCGCTATCAACAGTGCATGCACAGCCCTAATGCAGAGATCAGCCTCTACGGAAACTCGAGCCCTGGAAGCGGTAAATAAACGTCTTACCAGAGAGCTCGCAGAAATGCGGTCAGAGCTTGCAGCTATGAAGCAGGAGCTAAACAACTTGCGACCGCAGGCCGCTTCCGCGGCTCCCTCGCACAACATGGAAGAAATGTTAGAGCGAGCAATCCGAGAGGCAGTGGCCCTGTCGAGTGCCAGGCTGGACGCACGGCTGGAGGGTTTAGAAGCTCGATTGCTCCCAGCGCCGCTCATGCGCCCTCCACTTGCAGTGGACATGAAGAAGAAGCGCGAGGTACCTGCAATTTCATCTGCAGCACCATCGCATCTAACGCAAGGCCCCGCACCGGAACCAGTGGTGTCCTCATTGATGCCTCCGCTGAATCCTGGTCCGGCTCAAAGAAAGAAAAAGACGGTGAAAAAGTCTGCTGCCGCCATCGAGGCATCAGCCGCAAGGCGTGATGCTGCACCAACATCAGTGGCATCAAAAACCTCTCCCGCACAAGAGTGGACGGAAGTGGTAAAGAAAAAGGCAAAAGCTCCGAAAAAGCCCAAACAATCGGTGAAGCCTTCGGCTTCCAAAAAAAAGAAAAAGAAGAAACTGCAGGCGCCCAAATCAGCGGCAGTCGTTCTGACATTACAGCAGGGCGCAGTGGAACGTGGCCTGTCCTATAAGGACATAATAGATAAGGCGAAGGGCCAAATTGATCTGGTGGCTATGGACATCTCGTCTTGTAAATTTAAACAGGCAGTGACCGGAGCTCGTATGTACGAGATTTCGGGCACGGCCTGCAAAGAAAAGGCGGATGCCCTCGCCAACAAGCTGAAGGAAGTCCTCGAAGAACAGGACGTTCGCATATCCAGACCCCAAAAGTGCGCAGAACTTCGCATCGTGGGGCTGGACGACACAGCCACAGCGGGGGAAATTGCCGAAGCCATTGCTAAGTCTGGCGAATGCTCTGCAACAGACATTAAGGTCGGAGAAATCCGTCGCGAGAGGAATGGACGTGGCTCGGCCTGGGTAAAGTGCCCGGTCGAAGCCGCTAAAAAGGTAACATTGCCTAACGCGCAAGTGTACGTGGGGTGGACAGTGGTGCGCGTAGTACTCCTTGCTACGCGCCCTATGCGATGCTACCAGTGCCAAGAAACCGGGCACACCCGCGCGACCTGTCCCAACGAGACCGATCGCAGCGGACTTTGTTTCCGCTGTGGTCAATCGGGTCACACAGCTGCGCAATGCAAAAACGCAAGACACTGCGCGCTTTGCGAAGCAAGCGGTAAACCAGCAGACCACAGTGTCGGCAGCAGGACCTGCGGTAAACCGACTTTGAAGACGAAAGGCTCCAAAAGGAGTAAAGCGTCTCAGAAGCCCGCCAGCACACCTTCGGCGGATCCTGAAAATGAGGCGGCCCCGATACAAGCCCAATAACGGCTCCATATCGAATATTGCAGTGTAATCTGAACCACTGCGCCCGGGCGCAGGATTTACTGGTTCAGTCCATGGCGCAATGGTCGATCGATTTTTCGGTGGTTTCGGAGCCGTATCGTATTCTGTCCAGAAACGACTGGATTGGGGATGCCGATTCATTGGTAGCGTTGGTATTTGGGCCCAAAATCGTGCCACCCCAATCCAGAGACACGACAAAGGGCCAGGGTTTCGTGGTGGTCAAATTAGGGTCATTCACAGTGATAGGGTTATATTTCTCCCCAAACAGACCTCTGGCAGAATTCGAGGCTTTTCTTCTGCGGTTGACCTCTTTTGTTAGCGGATCAGCAGGACCTGTGATCGTTGCTGGGGACTTCAATGCGAAGTCAACGCTGTGGGGCTCCCCGGCAACGACCGCAAGAGGCCGTGCGGTCGAAGGATGGATGGCGTCCACCGATCTCGTGTTGGCTAACCGAGGCGCAGTTAGCACATGCGTCCGTCGACAAGGCGAGTCCATCGTGGACTTAACTCTAGTCAGCTCATCTGCAGCTCGCCATATTACCAACTGGCGAGTCGAGGAACGTACGGAAACTCTATCAGATCACAAGTACATTCGTTTTGACGTCTCAAATCGCGCGTCAGAGCTGGTCATTACAACTTCATCATTCAGTGCTGGCCCCAGATGGTCCTTGAAACGAATGGACTGTGAACTCCTCAAGGAGGCTGCCGCTGTTGCATCCTGGTTGCCACTTCCATCGGATGATGTCGATGCGGGTGCGGAATGGCTCAACAGAGCGATGCGCAATGTATGCGATGCTTCAATGCCCCGAGCGGGCCTATTTAGACCTCGGAGGCAGACGTATTGGTGGCGTCCCGAGCTGCAACAGCTGCAGCGAGAATGCACGGTGACACGACGCCGCTATAAAAGATTCCGCAGGCGGCGCATAAGGAATCAGCTAGAGGAGGACCGCTTATATGAGGAATATCTTGCAACATGTGCGACTTTACGTGAAGCCATAAGAGAAGCAAAGGCTGAAGCGTGGAAAGAGTGGATACAGGAACTAGAAAGTAACCCATGGGGCAGGCCGTATAAGTTTGTTAGAGAAAAACTGCGCCCGGTTGTTCCACCAATAACGCAAACTATCGACCCGAATCTCCGAAACAGAGTCATCGAGGCCCTATTCCCATCAGGGGCCCAGCGGACCTCACGAACGATGACTCACCGGGAGGAAGTCTCTGAGGATAATAGTGAAGAAATACCGCCCGTCACCTCAGCAGAGCTGGCAGCTGCGGTCCAAAAAATGAGCAGCAAAAACAAGGCCCCCGGTCTAGATGGTATTCCGGGTCGCGCATGGGCTCTCGCCATAAAGGAGCTTGAGCCGCACGTACTTGCCGTTTTGACCAATTGTTTGGTCCAAGGCAGAGTACCGCGGCGTTGGAAGACAGGAAAGTTAGTGCTGCTGCGAAAGGCCAATAGGGCAGAAGACCAGCCGTCGGCATACCGCCCTATTGTACTGCTTGACGAAATAGGCAAAGTGCTCGAAAGAATCATCGCAGCACGCCTCGTCAAGCACTTGGAGAACGTTGGGCCCAACCTGAACAAAAATCAATTTGGTTTTCGTTCAGGTCGATCTACTATAGGAGCGGTAGCGCGATTACGCGATATAGTGAAAGAGGAAGTGTCCCGGGGTGGGGTAGTGGTAGCAGTATCATTGGATATTTCCAATGCCTTTAACTCCCTGCCCTGGGAAGTCATCAAGGCAGGGCTCAGGCGGCATGGCGTTCCGCAGTACCTGCGCAAAACAATTTGTAACTACCTCTCGGAACGATCAGTGCAGTTCCCAACACAAGACGGATGGGAGGAGCAGGAAGTGGACTGTGGGGTTCCACAGGGATCAGCTCTGGGACCATCTCTGTGGAACATTGGATATGACACGGTGCTCTCTGGTGACACTTTACTTGACAGCGAGGAAATTTGTTACGCGGATGACACGTGCTCTGTCAGCAGAGGGAAAACCTACAGAGAAGCGATCATCCGCGCAACGGCGGCTGTTGCACAGGTTATCCGCAGAATACAAGCGCTGGGACTGACGGTGGCATTGGAAAAATCCGAGGCGGTGTGTTTCCACGGGCCCAGGAATCCCCCGCCGTCAGGACTGGCTGTGGAGGTTAGCGGGATCCGGATCAACGTCACTCCATCCATGA
>JAOTAV010059862.1:0-40521 GCA_026546445.1 Cyclargus thomasi
GCCAGTTCCACGATTCGTCCAGCGATGACCAGTCACAAGCTTGACGTAGAAGTAGTGTTGCCAGAATTTTGATTGATCAGTCCTTTACGCCTCTATTACATCGATCTGTTCCTTTACGCCTCTATTAATCTACGGCCGATGCTGGGAACAGCGAAATATCGGCGATAATTAAGCCAGCCGCATACACATCTCTACTTTTTTGGTATCGGTAAAAATTCGTTATATTTTACTGTTTGTTGTTTGTTTACGGCCCAGTTTCTACATTGCTTAGTGGCAAGTGAATAACACAACACAATCTGTAGAGCTAACTTTAATTTAAATAGAAATAAATCACAACAGTTCGTAATACATTTTTTGATCTTTTTTTATAAAATAAGGGGGCAAACGAACAAACGCGATACCTATAGCCGCCGATGGACACTAGCAACATCAGAAGAGTTGCAGGTGCTTTACCGGCCTTTTAAGAGAGAATACACCTTCTTTTTGAAGGTTTACAGGTCGTATCGGTCCAGAAATACTTCTAGTGATAGTTCATTCCAAAATTTTACTTTCTCGTACCATATTCTCAATTTTTCTCTTTGACAACTGACTTGACACAATTCCTTTTATAATTACTACGGAGGATCTATGTCCGACAACAAGTGCGAGTGACAAATGCTTAGTTCGTATGGACAAACGTCGGCAAGTGCAAGTGACAAGTAAAGACTGACAAGTAACAAGTGCTTAGTAGACAGACGGCGATTCTATTTTCCTGGCAAGTAGCTCTACCCCGCGCACCTGTGTAACCCCTTGCTTCTTCACGGCCAATTTTTTACGAAGTTGATATTGTTGATACTATGATAAATTTATTTATTTATTCCAAAAAGGTATGTCAACACTTGCTAACACTGTACATAATCTTAATTATAGTCTAGCTACTATAGCGCTCCACATCTCAGATGCGTGTGTTTTCACGCGGCGTACCGCGCCTACGCCCCAACTCCCCGCCGTGGCGGCTCGTGAGTCGTGACAAGCAGTTTGAAGTGGTCCCAATTTTTATGCGTGAGCTATGCATGGCGCGGTCTATTTATTATATCGCATCTTGTATTTATTCTTAGATTTACTTTTGATTTGTGTTATATATATCTTGGCCCGTTTTTCTACAGAATATTTTGGTGGGATCTACTAATCAAATATATTGTTATTTAATATTGAGCGAAAATTCTCTAATTATGTGTTAATGTATAAAATGCATATCTGCAAAACACTAAAAATTTGTAGTAAGTATTAAGAAATCTATATTATCTGTCCAGACATTGAATAGGAACATGGCAAAGGCCTCTACAGACTACAATCATGTCCCATCCCGGCAGGAATGTAAAACGTGCTTTAGATCCCCTAATGAGGAATATCGAATTGGAATTTTCTGAAACTAGCGCAAACACTCGTTTTTCTTCATAGTTCATTCGGAATGTGTTCACATATCAGTTTAAAAAGTGACGATGATATGACCTGACTCATTATCGAATAGCAATAAAGTAGCAATGATGCAAAATGAAATGAAAATTCAAAAGTTCTTATGGTGGCTTTACACTCTCGTCAAAAGCTTTCAGGTGGGAGTCTCGTGGCGAGACTCTCGCAAGCGGTTGACAGGCGAGACAAGGCGAGTATAATCATTTACACACTTGCACTTGGACGATCTTGCTGTGTCTCAGCGAGAGTGTACAGCCCGTAATTACAGTAAGCGTCTTACGAGGGGCCCGTAATTATAGTCAGTAAGCATGATCAAAAAATTTTGAGATGCTGTTCATTAATAAAATATGTCTCTTTATGAATGAAAACAGCATGTCCAAATTTTAGTCAGCCTCTACTACGAAGCCCTGACTAACAGCTGAGAGGTTACAGCTGTCATTGCGCCAGAGCTGCAGAGTCACAACACTCAGACTCTTTTTTGTAATTAATTTGACCTTTGGCTCTTAAGCAGCTCTTAAGTTTACTCTTGAGTCTGCGTTTTCTTGACTCCAGCGGGTTTATCATGGCGACCAAAGAATAGACAAAATGACATTAATAGATAAACACTTTAATGCTCACTTTAAAACGGGAACACAAACAATGACTTAAATTACAAAAAAACTAAGACAGAAAATGTGGACAAGGGCGGCCGTATTAAGCGATCTCTTCTAGGCAACCCTGCGAGGCAGGACAATTAAATTGCGTTGATAAAAGGCATGGTAAATTATAAAATAAATATTGGATAAATCTTTGAATAAGTATCCGGCTTCTCTACCTACGGGATAAATAGTTTTTTTTAATCGATATATCTACGTAGAATATGATAAAATAATGTACGAGTACTAGACTACTACATGAAAATTAATTTTAAATAAAAAATAAAACCGACTTCCACAACAAAAAACGATAAATGAACTGAAAAGTAATAAATAATTCTTTTTCTCTGTTAATGCCTTATAAGGACTGGCCTAAGCCTCAACGTTAACCTCAATCAAAAGTCGGTACCAGAATTAACAATTTCTTAGATTCCTGATATTGAACTTACGCTAATAAGGTAATAAGGCTGGTACCGACTTCAAAATTATAAAGACTTTTAATTTTTGGTTTCTAACCTTGAATCTTTCAAAAATGGAAAGGTTTCTCTCTCTGCTGCAATTTGGTCCCAACCCAGAGAACTTTTGTGGAAATGGGACCAAACAGCAGCTATACCCTATACAACAACAAAAAACTTTTTGAAATCGGTCCACAAACGGCCGAGTAATGCGTGGTCAAACATAAAAAAAGAACTTATATAGGTCGAATTGAGAAACCTCCTCCTTTTTTAAAAGTCGGCTAAAAATACTTAGGATTATAAAATTATATTGTATCAATACATTGATTAATTGTAGTATTTTAAGATAAGGCATAATAATAATAATAATTGATAAAAGGTTAACAATTTTGCGTGGACTTTTTGGATTTGGCGTTGGCCCAAAAATGGCGATGCAGGTTTGTTTAGATTTCAGATAGTTGGGATAAACTTACAGAGTGCCTTTGTGCGTCTGCGACTTTGTCTGTCTTGCCGTAGAAAGAAACATTCTCGGTCACCATGCTAAGCTTGCTGAGGCTTAGCATGGCAACTGAGCGCTTTGGTGGCATAACACCTTAGTATATATACCCCTTATTTATGTGGCATAATGCAACTGGCAACACCGCCAGAGCCCAGCGAACTCAGAAGTCAGACCGCCATCGATTTTTGTATACAAAATGGCGGCTGCGGAGATACAAGTCGTGAATCCTTCTAATTTAGCTAAAATAGAAAGGTAATTAGTGTTGAATGTTGTTTTTAGAACATAAATAAGAACTATTACTTTTACTTAAACAAACGAAAAGTATAATTAATCGTATGAGATATATGTTTTCAGTTTTCTCAATGACCCAAGCTATAAAGAAATTATTGAAAACTCGTCCACATTCAATACGCGACTATGTGCCGAAAGAAGAATGCGGATGCCATTTATCGACACGCAGACCGGTGAGACCTATTGTATATTTGCACAGCTGACTAAAAATTAAAAACGGTTCATCATAATTTTATCTTGTTAGAATATGTCAGCAAACCTAATGGAAAATAGCTTGCTGCTTACATTAAGTTACCATATCTCAGAATTTTGCCTCAGATCTCAGGACTTTTATCATCAAGAATTGTGACTTGTTAATTTAATAGCTAATCATTGACAATAACAAAAGCAATAACACAAATCAAGTAAGCTTATAAGTCAACCACAATCTTAGACCCAAAGAGGTAATCTATTATCTCTTACAATTGTAGGAGTACATTAATTGTGTTTGTTTTTGAGATCTACTAAATATAAATAAGAAAATAGGGATAGGGGATAAAGGAACACAGCATAACACTGTAGTACTTCAGTTTTCTGTGAGGCTGTGTTATCACTCAGGTTGAGCCAGCCCATTTGTGCATGGATCTCCCACTGGCAATGTGTATAATGCAGGCATTCTATACAATGCCTAGGCTATAAAGAATATAAAATTAAAAAATAATAAAAAAATGTATAAAATTAAAATATTTAAATCTCGTATATGAGGTCTAACTGATTTGCCCCTCCGGAGGGGTACTTGCAGTTTCAACCTAGACATGCGAGTGCGACAAGCCTGCAGTTACATAAAAACATATACTGTGAAAATTTCGACACCATTACCATCCTTTAAATACAGCCTGGAGTCCAAATGATCTTGTTCTTACCCTTTTGGTACGGAACTCTAAAAACGAAACAGTTGTAATTTTAAAGAGATGAATTTGTGATTCCAGTGCCCACACAAATAACTTCTTCTATTTATTTGTATATTCTTATTATTTGTATGGGAATGTGAAAATGATACAAGGGCTTAAGCCTTAGTATTAATACTAAGGCTCCAAATGTAAATTGTACTTTTCTAAATAAAACTTTAAGCTCGTTTGTAAGAAAAAATTTAATCACCCCATTAATAAAGTTAAGTGTTTGTTGAATTGTCTAAAAATTTCGTAAATTTTCAGGTGTTGCTCAAAGTCATTCAAATTTGTTCATGACACGAAAACAAAGAATGCCAGGAGCACGCGAGGGTCAGGTGTATACGTATCCCGCACAGAGGTGAGGAAATTCAAATGAACTGTCATGTCCATTATTAGGAGATGTGTATTTCATACATATAGTACTCATATTACTAATAATTCTGTATGGGCGTGTCCAAATTGCAGGTGGCGCAAGACCAAAAGGCAATATATGACCATGTCATCTACAAAGTGGGGATGGAGTGCAGCAGATTCGGCAGAAAACATAGGAGAAGGTGAAAACAGCTGCGGGGTTCCCGAAGGGCTGGCAGGCGACGACAGCAGAGACGGCTCACAGACCGCCGCCAAGGATGACCCTAAAGTAAGACATTCATTTTATTAACACAAATAGTACAAGCGGAATGTAGCTTATTCAATAATTTACCTCTTTTTAGACATAAGAGTTGACCTTATTTACTTGAAATTTAAAAAGAAAAAAAAGAAGTAAATTTTTCTGTAAAGCATACTGCCAGTGGGATAGTGTGTAAATGTTAAGCATTCGATGGTGACACAGGAATGGTTCTACGACGAGCTGGCGATGGAGGAGATGGAGACGGGCGAGGAGCCGGACCCGGAGTCGGACGAGGACTACTACGACGACACGTACGCCAACCGCCGCAAGCGACGCGGCGGCGCCACGCCCAGCGGCCCCGGCAGCCGCGGCGGACGCTCGCGACGACCCAACGCGGACGACACACCCGCCAAGCGCGGACGCGCGGTGCGTTACACACGCTATATACACACTTCATTATACTACCAGAACTCCATACTTCCTTAATTACTTACTAATATTATAAATGCGATAATGTATTGAGTAGAGATATATATATATATAATATTCTGCCTTTGGTAAGACAAGGGCACAAATTCTTATAAAAATGTTAAGCACTTATGACTTTGTCTAACGGTCCTTCCGTTTTATTATTATTAGACATTGAAAGCAAATACACACAAAAGACAATTAAAAGCTTCTGTTTTTAAAAATATAAAAATAATACATAAGTTTTAGGACCAGGATACCATATGTCATCAAAATTCTTTAGTACTTTTTACCATGATTGAAATCTAAACATCCAAAGTTTTACTAGTTAAAAAAGTTTCCCTAGACCGAAAGTAGCCTATCTCCTTAACTAAATCTACGCCAAGTATCAAGTCGATCAGTTGTTAGGGCGTAAAGGAAGGGCCAACAAACATATTCATATTTATAATATTAGTATGGATAGGAAGTAACGTATTATCGACGTTTGCAGGGTCGCGGGCGCAAGCGCGCGGGGCAGGGCACGCTGCCGTACGAGGTACCCGGCGACGCCGAGAAGCCCTTCGGATGCGAACGTAAGTCCCGCAGGAAGCACTAGCGCTCCGCCCCCGCGCCCTCCACCGCCGACCGCACCCCGGCGACCTGCGACGACAGATCTGAATCTCGGCGCACGCGACGCCTCGCATATCGTATAAAGCCAAAAGAGGGAAAAATCTACGTATTTATAATCGGAAACAAAAATATGGTAAAATATAGAAATGTAAGCGAGTACACGGCAAAAGCAAAGCTATTTCGGCACCGCCGTCTGCGTGACGAGCGGAGCCCCCGAGCTGGCGCGCCGCATCACTTGGGGCGGTCATACTGTCACGTGACTCGCGCTCCGACCCGGCGGTCGTCCGCACGCTCGCCCGCCGACACCTTATTGGATAATTTTATAAAAATCGAGGTAGATAGTTTCGCATTTATTTAGTTGTTTAGGGACGTAGAATATTTAAATATTTTAAGATTCACGTTTATATTTTAATATATTGTACGCGAATATTGCGCATCCGTTTTGGTGTCAAAGCTTTTCGGTCAATTTACGTGACCCGGCGCGAGCCGTTCGCGCGCGGGCGGGACGCGAGGTGCAGCTCGCGGGCGGCGAGCGCGGCGGTTCGGCTTTTGCCGAGACGGCGGGGTACCGCGCCCCGTCGCGCCCCCTTCCCCCCCGTCAATTACAAACTAAAGTTCAAAATTATGAATAGAAATCGATAACACCAATTTTGTAGTTGTAACGACACTGCCACGTGACGTGTGAGATGGGTGACAGGAGCATGCGAGGTGGCCGGCGAGTGGCGCGGTGCCGGCGAGCGTCGCGGCGCCGGACGACGGAGCGCCCGCGCGCGCGAACCATCATTCGATCGTTGAGTTATTCTAAAAGACGTAGGAATCGTTCGGCCGGCCCGCGCCAGTCCCGCTCGTGGTAGAGTAGAGACCCAGTAAACTGTACATAGATGTTGTGCTCCGACGTGAACGGACTTATAGTAAGAGCTCATCGGATATCGAACTCGAAGTGAGCGGTCGCAACATTTCCTAATTATTTAAGGTAAATTAATATTGTATGTGGGTATAATCGATAAAATATTATTTATATATAATTGTATCGGGTTGATCGACGATCGGCTTACCGGATAGACTAATCTACTGCGTTCATAGTATGGGTGCCGAGGGTGGTTGGTAGATTAGATAAAACCGAAAAGAAAATAACAAGGGTTGTTTTTTTCTCGTTTTTTATCGTGTTCGTACGAAACGTTCCGATCGAGCTACCGGTCTTTTGGAAATATATAGTTGCAGTTTACGGGGGCTCCAAAAGTTACGTCGTCGGCGGAGGGCGGGGTGCGCTCGGCTCGTCCGCCCTCCGTGACGTACCTACTATCATCACAAACCGTCGGCCGTTCTCGGTTCTGAACGTGGATGACTCGTGCGTCTGTGATAGCATATATTTATTTCGTTTCTTATGTCTAGGCCCTAGGAATTTAGCGGCGACGAGTAAAGTTCGTCGACCTCCCCTCGCCGTCGCGCCCCCCGCGCGCGGTCGGTAGGAGTGTCCGCTCGCGACGCACCGGCGGCCGTCCGTCGCGAGCGTGACACCGAACGAATTGTATTCGTCGCCCCCTTGACGTAGTAAACCAACGGCAACGGCTAGTTGATAAAATAGATTGTAAATTAGGCGGCGAATTATTAGGGTCGGATGTTACTAGATCCAAACTATTAGCACCCAAAGATTGTTATGAATTTATACATGAATATTTATGTTAAATGACAAATAAAGTAAACCTTATAAAATATGTTCGGTGTACGGTTATTTCTACGGACGATTGAGACTTGAAATGAACGTTCGCTCCGGACGTGCGACGACCATGGCTAACGGCTCGCGCCGCCGCCGCGCGGGCACGCGCCGACTCGCGGCGAAACGCTCGGCCGAAGCTGTGACCATTCGCAGCGGAATTTGTTTTGCATTGAATTTTTCGGTTCGTATGATTAGTCGCGAGCGTCTTGTCCCAAACGTAGACGAGCGGGCGTTTCCGCGAAATATCTGTCACTGGGGCTCCCGTGCACGCGGCGAGAGACGCGCCCGGGCCCGTCGCGGCCGACGGCGGCACACCGTTAGACATGGTCGCGGCCGCGCACGCACGAGGGCAGAGTCATTTATTTGAAGTCATCAATCAAATTAACCCTCGGAGCCTGCGTCCGGAACCGAACATAGACCGTATCACGGCGGCGGCGCGCGCGCGGCTCCGGGGTGTTGATTGATGACGGACGAGCGCTGGAGCTGCCTCGCGCCGCGAGCCGTCGTGGTGCCCACTCTATGCTCTGTTCCGATGACGTAGGCCTCCTCTCCCAGCTCCGCCCCGCTTCCCCGTCCGTCACTCCCCGTCCCCGACCCGCGCCGACGCCCCGGGAGCTCCGGAGTGGCACCATGACGGTGAGTAAACTTATCAGTATTCATTTTGTGACGCTCGCGGTAGAGATTTGAGGTCGAGATCGGACCGGTGTATGTGTCGGCTGACGAGCCTGTCGGTGTGTCGCAGTGTGCGGCGCCAAGTACAAGACGCGGCCGGGGCTGACGTACCACTTCACGCACACGCACAAGGAGCCGGCGGCCGGCAGCGACAACGACTCGCGCGACAGCCGCCCGCCCGCGTCGCCGCCGCCTGCTAACGCCGCCGCCGGGCCCGCTCCGCCGCCACCGCCCGCCACCGAGTACCAGGACAGCTACGTCACCTTCCTCAACAACCCCGCGCCCTCCGGTGAGTCGTGCCGCTCGTGCGCCGGTCCGGTCGCCGGTGCGCGCGGCCGCTCCGTTTTACACTTCGACATGTCTCCGCTTACATTTGAAACGCTATTTTCATCTCCCCCCCCTCGTACCGCAGTCCGCATGCACCGGTAGTCGTGTGCTCGATCATCGCTTGTGCCCCAGTGACAGTAGCTAGCAATATTATCGCCGATGAAACGTTTAATTTGAATGCTCCCTCTCGAGACTTCCGTAGTTTATAATTTATTTTGTGATTTATGTAGTAGCTCGATTGGTTTATACTTTATACGGTGAGCATGCCATAGTCGTATAGCGCGATCCCCCGTAGTAAATCGACGCAACTGACCGGATTTGTGACGTGTTTAGGCAGCGTCGCGACTGCTGTAGTGCGGCGACCGTCGCCGCCGCCGCGTCCGGCCTCCGCGGACACGTCCTCGTCCGACTCCGCGCACGTGCCGCTCGCCGCCGCTGCCGCCGCCGCCGCCGCCGCCGCGGCCGCTGCCTCTGCCGCAGCTGCATCCGCTACCACTGCCGCACCACCCATCGCACCGATGACAGCCGCCGACCTCAAGGAGCCCGCTACTAAGGTGAGTGTACTCTCACAATTTCATATCCACGTGAACAAATACAGTGTCATTAAGATGGCTTAGAGATACTTAATTTCAACCTTAAAATGTAACTAAAATTCTATCACCTTTTTTTAAGCTAATCTGGTTTTGATGCACAATAAATTTAGGGAAATTTCTAAGATCTCTTAAGTATATCCTGGGCTCGCTCGAAAGGATTAAAATCAGGAGATCGTCCGAGTCGAATTCATCAAATCGTCTTTATTTTTTCGGGTATAGTTTCGGACATAATTATGTCATGGGATATATAATATATATATCCCATGACATAATTATTAGCCTTAAAACTCCGTTCCGTCACCGAACAACGTCTGTGCATAACTTTCCGAGATTATCGTGTGCGTACGTCACGACAGAAAAAATAGAGAGACTTTATAGTAAAGACAGTGATAATAATACTTAGCTATATGAAGATGTCGTCTCGAGTGTATTCACTATCGTGCGCTATTCGACAGGCGTCCCCGTCACCGTACTGCGACTTCTGCCTGGGCGACGACCGCGAGAACAAGAAGACGGGCACAGCGGAAGAGCTCGTCAGCTGCTCCGACTGCGGCCGCTCAGGTGAGTGCCGCCCTCGCTCCTACCCCGCCGACGTCTTCCACGCCTTCGCCGACAGCGCGCGCCTGCTGCTCGCCTGCACCGACTACCGCGCCGCCCCCCCCTCGCCTCGCTCGCCCGCCGACTGACCGCCGAGCGACAGGCGGAGGGGCGAGCGGCAGCGCCAGAAACATTCCATTCGTTATCAAAATATTATGTACTTTCTATAACTGTTTTATGAAATCGAGTAACTATATTATATTATACGTTGTCATTGTATAGTCGGAAAAAAGGAGGCCGAAATAGAAGTGTTTTTTGCGTAGTGTCAGAGTGAAGTCGGACTTCCCTCTTCACTCGTAGAATATATTTTCACAAATTATTTTATTTACTATAGAGCAGATTTTATATTTTATTTATATTTTAAGTGTACAGACAAAGATCTGTAGAGAATAAAATTTAAAAAATATTTTGTTGAGGCCGTAGATTGTTATTTACAATGATATTGTTTTAGTTACGGCGTCTGCGGCGGTGTGGTGGGGCGGTGCGGTGCGGGGTGGCGTCGCGCCTCCCTCGCCCCGCCCCTCCCGCACCGCCGCAGACCGCACTCGACACGGATGCCAAATATTAATATATTATGTTCTGTTGTATTTTAAGTATACAAGATACTTTCATATAGAGTATCACATGTAAAAGACAATATTATGTGTTATATTCGTTGATATACTTTGGGGTAGTTTATTATAATGTGACAAAATATATTTACAGTTAAATGTTATGTTAGTACTCAGTAGTAGACGTTCCCGAGGAGCGGCCTCGTCTACGTTAGCCGCTGCTCTATCCTACTACATGTACTTTTAGTCTAAAAATATTTTTAATTATTGTTTTCAACATTGTTGTGTTGCAATATACATATTATTTTATTGTAGGAACTTTGACCAAAAACTTTATCTAGTGAGAGCGTAGATGAATGTTGTGGTTATGTTACACAGTATTGGATGTAATTTGACAATGATGTACGTTTGAAATTTTACAAATGATTATTATGGTAATGAATGTTTTACAGTACACAGGAGATATTGTTACATTTCATTGGGGTAAGGCCGTAGAATTTGTGACTCTTCATAACCAAAAATAATGATGTGATCTTATGTAACTATGATTAATGTTTTTCTAAAAGAAATATCTGTGGTATGTTGCATTACATCTAAGGTAACAATATCAGTTCACGATGTGGCTAAAATTGGACAAACTCTACTTCCAATTATTTAAGTACATATATTTTATGACAAAAGTTACAATTACAAAACAAAATACCGAGCTTGGCTCGTTATTTTGTCTTTTGTAGAACGTGTTTTATAATTACGATTTACGCCGTGTATCGAGCAGCAGACATGCGAACGTATCCGACGGCAAACTTATCTATAACAGAGACGACTAATGCCAATATTGAAAAAAAACAAAGTTATGCAGTATGAAAAAGTCGTTGGAGCCGTTTTTTTATTGTTTATGAAACATGTATTCAATTTTAACACTTTCATGTTACATTATATTGCTAATATTGCGAATGATATACTCCCTAATATATATGTGCTGTATCCAAACAACAGCCTAAAAAGTCCAAAATGTTAATGTCTGTCACACGAGCTGAGTGTTCAATATGGCAGTAGTCAAAAGTAGGAGAAGAGAGTATGTAAGTTGACCAAACAGATGATGAGAATGGTGAAAATGTGCAGACTGACTTTATTTGTATGTAAGGTGCTAGCTCTTGTTCTTTTTTGTAAATCTATTATTGAACAAGAATATGTTACTGAGTAGCAAAACTACGGCCTTACACATATACCTGTTTAGCAAGCTGATATTTTCATTGAAACGATTGTAAAAGCACAAGCTACGCGTCCGAACCCCGGTACTCCGTAGTGGTAATCTCGGTGCCTTTGTTGTTTGTAAAACTTTAATGGATCGGCGAAAGCGATCAGTGACGTTCGTAGAGCTTGTTGATGTGCCTTATCTGTGGTGCTCCCCCGACCCCGGACCGGACCGAGGTCGGGGCGAGCGCGGGACGCGGGACGACAAGATTGTGCTGCCGCTCCGATGTGTCGCGTGTTTAGTTGTAAGTCCTTCGAACCAAATTATATGTTCATAGTGTGTTAAGTTTACTAGATTCTATATCGATACACGGTTTTCCACTACCTAGATTAGTTATACTATAGGTATGTTTTACAGCTTAGACCAAAATTATCATAGTTTACTCTGTTTCTAGTCACGGACTCGTAAATCTCTGTCACGCGCGGGCGGGCGGTGAGCGGTGCGGCGTCCCCGCCTCCAAAGCCCGCCCGCCCGCGCGCGTGCCCCCCCACAGTGTACTGCGTATGTCGTGCGGGAGGAGGACGCGGAGCCGTCGAGGGCGCACGTGTATGTCCGGGTAGTCGGAGCGATCGGCGTTTTCGGGTCAATAGTTAACTGCGAAGTTTGTAAACTCGCTGGCGTATTTCATACCGCGGTCCCGCTAATGCTACTCGGAATATACGCTCGACGGTCCCGTCCGTCCGGCGGCCGGGCGTCGACCGTGCGTCGTGTCGCGTATCGGACGTCGGTAGGGAAGTGCATATCCGACAGTTTCGGTGTTCAATATATGGCATTGTAGCGAGACGTTGTTTTTATTTCTGCCGCACTGTGCTGAAGAATAGTGAATGGCACTTCCTTACGCAGTCGCGATACGCGAGCCGCGCGCCGCCCGCCCGGCGCCCTCCTCCTGTCTCATTTCACTATTGTTCGGCACATGGCACCCCGCCCCTCTCCCGGTACCTGGCGTTCGCCGGATCGGCGCCGAAATGTGCCCAACAGTAAGTGAATTTCGTCTAACTCGTCGAGTGTCCGCTCGCGAGTCGGGCGCTAACGAGGCTCCGTGCGCAGGTCACCCGACGTGCCTGCAGTTCACCGCCAACATGATCGTGTCGGTGCGCAAGTACCGCTGGCAGTGCATCGAGTGCAAGTGCTGCTCGCTGTGCGGCACCAGCGACAACGACGACCAGCTGCTTTTCTGCGACGACTGCGACCGCGGCTACCACATGTACTGCCTGCAGCCGCCGCTGCCCGCGCCGCCAGAGGGCTCCTGGTCCTGCGCACTCTGCCTCAAGGAGTTCCACTGACCGCCGCGCGCCGGTGAGTACTCCCCCGACGCTATTGAAAGCCGGAGGACTTCTATGGATAGTAGTAGTCGAAAGCAGTTCGATAGTTAATGTGAGTCGTTACAAAATAAGATGTCGCTATGAAATTTATCGCAATAATTATCGAACGATTAATGAATAATTAAAGACAAATGGAAGGAGCAGATAACTAACATTTAAAAAACTCCCAGATTTTCGCGTTAATCGACGCTTTTGGAGCCAAAAAATATTTTGAAATTAAAATAATTAGGTTTAATGTAAAATTAGATACACAAGCTAGATAATAAAATAGGTAAGTTACAAAATTTTATGGGAAATAAATAGTATTTACTCGAAGGTTGCAAAATATTAGTTATTCGCTTTTTCCACGTCTTATGGCTTCAATTGACCTGTCTATCTGACTTTGTAGGCTCATAACATAAAAAAGTGTACGGTCTGTTTTCCAGGTGTAGCGGGCGCGCGCGGCGGCGGCGGGCGCGGTGGGCGGCGGCGCTGGCCCGATCCTCACCACCGAGCGCCGCCCCGCCTCAGCTACTGTGTTTTATAAATGTGATAAAATGTTTCTAATATAACGTTTAAATTAGCGTATGTAACGAGCCGCGTTACGCGTATACGTGATATGTTTTCGATCAAAGTTACCGAAGCTGGCTCGTGAGCGACGCGGCGCTGCGGCGACCCCGCCCCGACCGACCCGCGACCCGAACCGAATAGACTAGCTTAGATAGAATTAAATAGCTAAATAAAAATATCAATTTTAAAATTTCCCCTTTTTTAATCTGTGTATGATGTGATCCGAAACGCTATCTGTCATGATGAGTCTGTGACGTCACTAAATGCAAACGACGACGAAGGTGGTGTAAAATGTCCATATTTTTAAATTCAGAAAAGGGTTTTTAAAATTAAAGAAATATATTTAACACCTCTTGAATTTAATTAAATCAATTTATACCCACACTAAGGATCAAAGTAATTTGGCCGCGTTATGTCGAACCCGACCTAGTCGGTCACACATCACGACTTACAGGGAGTCGACACATTCCTACCGAATGACGTAGTCCGTCAACTGGTAAGGAATGGATTTCCTCAATTTTTGTGTAATTAGTCGTGTAGGTACGAGGCAGTTGCTCCACGCCGCCATTTTAACAATATGTGTATGATGTTTCTAGTACCTATATATAAATAATTCATAGAATTAATATAATTACACCTCTTAATTCGTACTCTAGAGCACGACACGCTCGGTGCGGGACCGAGTCCGTCCACCGTGCCCGCTGCGAACATACGCAATACAGTTGAATTATATTACAAGTTAGGCCCCAAATATACAAGTTGATCGGTTCGGGCGCGGGTCGCAGCGCTGCACGGGACTTCGCTCTATTTCTCGTTATATACGTATTAATATTATTATATCGGTGTATGTTCTCACGGGCGACAACGAAGCTTTTGAAAATTCTGCCCTCGAGTCGTGCCAGCTGCGTTAAAACGTTCGAGAGCATTCCAGAAGATATTATTTTTTAAATTTTTTTTTATTTTTATAATCGGCGGTTGCACGACTCCCGGGAACACTAGGTAGAATCGTCGTGTCGGAGCGGGGGTCGGCGGGAGAATCGCCCGCCCTCGGTTCGAGATGTAAACCCCGCTATGAACGAATTTTTACTAACTCCTAAGCATTAAAATAAAAGCTAAAAAAATAGTAGTATTTACCCGCGCTTACGTGTTAATATAATGAGGACGATGTAGGTCCCGCGGTAGGGGGAGGGGAGGAGGCGGGGAGGTGGGTTAGCGTGGCCGAGCTGTGATCAGACAGGAGGTTGTGATGCGAGCGTGATGCGAGGGGTTGTGGTCGTAGCTGTAAGCTGTGTCGTAGTGCTTGCGTCCGCGACGCTTCTCTGTGCTGTACTAGGGTAGGTTAACTGTAAATTATATTTCATCGTGTCATAACTGAGTGTGGTGACGTTACAATAAACCATTAAACACGACCGCCTCGTTTCATTGTAATATAATATGTATACTTATATAATAATAATAATTCATTTTCAAGAACAAGTTTACTTCGACCGACCGTTGCAACAACGGTATGACTTGGCCTGTTTTTATCAGGATTTAAAAATTCTTAAATAACTTTATACAATGACTGGGGTAATAAAAACAGGCCAAATCAAATCTAAGCTACTTTAGGATCTCACATTTTAAATAACAGGGACTTTTATGGAGTTATGAATAAAACATAAGAATAGAGTTTTATACTTGTTCGTGGTGTTATTTTGTTCCCATAAATACATATAGGGATTTTGTATAGAAATTAATATTCCATTAGATCGCTATTCCTTTTGCAAAGCCCACAACCAAGCATAGGTTTTGTATTTAACTTGGCTTTCCTTTTGGATGGATAGAATGTACAGTAGTGAAGTTGTTCTTACACACACATATACACACACACACTTTTCCATTAATGATATGTGCATCAGGATACATTTAAATTTAAAAGCTTGAGGCAGTTACTTATCTACATTACCTATGATAGCATACCTGCCTCAAGCTCAATTATGTTACTGACAATGCGTATAATAAGGCAATCTATGCATTTTTTAGGCAATGTACAGAATGCAAAAATGCTTAGGCAATATATGAAATAGTTTTCTTTTTATACATTGCCTAGGTATTCTATAGAAAGGCGAATCTACAGCCGGCAAAGACTATTTGACTCGTATTCGATTTCAATATTTAAATGCATATTTATAACGACTGGGAAGCTAGCATGACTAAGTCGGCCAAACGACTGGAAATTACAATATTAATTAATATTAATTTAATGCATAAATCGCAATTTAGTGCTCCTCTAGTTTTTGTAAAAATTATATTAACACTACCTAAAAACTAAAATATTGGTCGGAACGAATATCAGTCGCTTAATAGCTTATTTAGTGCTTATTGGTGCATATATTGTAAACTTTCTGCGCCTTACAATATTTTCAATAAATTTAAATAATGCTTAGAGTAAATTAGTATTAAACTAAGCCAGCTGTAAATATTTATAAAAACCTTATTAACAATAATAAAGATATGTTAAAAATATTTTATGGACAAAATGATAAAAAAGTTAGGCAGTCATTTTTTTACTACTTACAAAACAACTCAATGTGACATGCAATTTTCATGCGATTTTCGAAGTTTTTTATGAATAACTTTTTTCCAGTAATTCAAGGTTGAACCGCTGAGAATTGCTTTTTTGTAATATAAAAAAGTTATATGAAATTGTCACTTGGGGGTGTAAAAAATAGATGTTAGCCAATTCTCAGACCTACTAAATATGCATTTAAAATTAGTAATAATCGGTAAAACAGTTTCAACTGTTAAAGGTAGTGGGCGTAACTATACCGTTCGAGGCCCGTGGCAAATTCGTTTTCGTTCCACTATGTCAATCCAATACAAATACACGTCAAGCGGATATTGTAAAAAATAATCGCTTGCCACTTGTCTAGGCTGATCGGGGGCCCCTTCCGGCTGGGAGCCCGTGGCGTTTGCCGGCTTGCCACCTTGTAGTTACGCCACTGGTTAAAGGTAACTAACACTGTGACAAAAAAAAAATATTTGAAATTATCAAGCCTGCTTCTATGCGTAATAAGTTGATTACATATGAATGCCAGAAACGTTATTTCGGCTTCTTTCGGCAAAAAAGGGATTGCAATCTGCTGTAATGCTCTAACTACGACTCTATTTATGCCCTCAGATCTCTTGTACGATATATATTTGCTGCTTTGTTTTGAGGAGGTGGTATACGAGTGGTATAAGGTACATTATTTATCTTCATGTTTTGTATTATAAACTAAGAACTACCACCTAATTTTTTATATATTAAACTAATGGACACTAATATCACAGTAAATAATATTGAATGTAGGTCATAAATACACGGACTTAAATAGGGTTATTATTGTTTGGTCTTTACTGTCCCATCCCCATAATAACGGGAAAAATAAAGAGACACATAGAAACTCCGAAGTAGAATTCCTCGCGCTTACTTTTATTATATCTGTATAAAAAACTGTTGCCGCTATAACAAATAAAACAAAATGTCGCCATTTTTAATACGGGACCCTAAGAGTGGAATTTTGGATTTACTCGAACGCGTCAGTTTAAGCTAAGTTAGGCCTCTGGTAATCATGGTATAAAAATCAGATTTCCTAGTTGTGAAAATGGCAAACATACATATTTTATTGAATAACGAACTTTCCTGTGGTTCTCGTGTCGCTCAAGACTAGTAAATGTATTCTTATTTTGTCATAAATTATCTAGAGCCAACTACAGTACCAACAGTAAGCTATATTGTAGCAGGAGAGGAGTCAAGGAATAAGAAAGGTTTGGATTTTAAAATCAAAGATTTTTTTTCAATGTAACTAATTTATTGTAACAATTCACTACTTCGTATGATAAACTGGAACAGTTTGGCATCAGTTTTAAATATAATAATTAACTAAACATTGCACGTTCCGCGTCCGGGCGGCGGGCACGCGGCGGGCGCCGCCGGCGTGCCCTTCACAACAATCAACTTGTCCGCGGACCCTCGTAGCATTAACGAACTGCATTAGGTAACGATTTCATTATATGTGCTAGTAACTGTTCGAACAGACAACAGGGCGCCGCCGCCGCGGGACTTCGGCCGTGCGGGGGCTAAGTTGAGCGGGTTGAGATCTCGGCCCCGCACCCGCTTCCTCCCCGCGAGGCGGCGTTACATATTTATTCACGTTATTCGTTCTATTAAAAAAACCTATAAATCTAGAGTCATGTTTCGAAAGTCATGGCCGTAAAATTAAATAGTGTACGATACGCTAGGTTCGTCACATACTACCGAATAATTAAAAATACTTGTATTACGAGGACGCGGCGTCGAAAGTTTAATGGTTGAAGCAGTATAGCCCATAGGACGTACATTCGCAATCGACGTCGCGTTATCGAATACGACACGGGAGTCGCATCGCGTAAGACGCGGCCGGACGCGCGGCGCTCGCGTTCGGCGTTGTATATAAAATAGTTTTATACGCAACTAATATTTTGTAAGCTTAGACCTACATTACGTAATATACTAACACTGACCGTTGTAGATTCTTCGTGTGTATTAAACTAGGGACCTCGACTACCGCGCGAACGCCGGAGCCACCGCGCGGACTTTATCACAGTATGTCGTCGTAAGTATCCATCCGCGCTTTTAGAGCACGCAATTCGCTATTTAAATTAAATTTCGCTAGTGATTATACACGAGAGATGCCGGAGCCGGTCGCTCCGAGTTCTCCGGTGCGCCCAGGATTCCGGCTCCACACGCGTTCGACTGTCGACGTGCAGTCTTGACTTTGTGAGCAGATCTCCTACAGACTACAATTAAATTATCTCATAAATAAACTACGCGCAATATATCACTCTGAAGAACAACAGTAGATAGCTATTTTTCATAATTTATAATAAATTATCTTTTAATTATTAAACTTGTAAAATTAACATAATTGTCATACGACACAATATAAACGACGATAATAATAAAAACAGTCGCACAAACAACGAGCGCGCCGCAGCCGCCGCGAGCCCGCAGGGTGCGGGCGGGACGCAGCGCGGCGGCCGGCCGGCGGCGCTGACGGCCATTTAACAAAATATAATAGTAGTCGGTCCCAGACGTACTTAACTTAATAACGATTCATAATTATTATTTCCATATTAATTTAATAAATACAATTGTGATAAGAGACGAACATTCGCGCTAATGGAAGACGTTTGATTTTGCTGTTGTATATTGCAAAAAAAAACAATTGAATATCCTAAACGGTCTGCGGTGCGCGAGGGCGGGCGGCCGTTGACGTCCGCCTCACTATCTCGACGTTGGACTTGTCCTCCCGGTGCACACCGCGACGTCCGCGACCGCCTCTCGGCCGTAATACGCTAGTTGAGTAATCTTCTTACTACCTACTTAAACTTGTCCGCTAATTATATTTTTGGTTCTCCGAATACTAAATCTAAGCAGTCGGCCATAAACCGGCGGGGTCTGTCTCGCCGGAGGTGTACACCCCAACCCCTGCGCCGCGCCCCTCCGGCGGGCGGCCGAGCTAGCGAGTCTGTGTCGCTCTAGCACGCTGACTCTTCGAACTGACGAACTCTACTGATATTATTATATTTGATTGTCATTGTCGACGCAAAAATAATATCACAATAGAAGCGCGGAAGTTGCCGGCCGGCCGAGATCGAAGGAACCCGTCGACTAACATACTACTACAAATGTATAACAACAGCGATTCTACTCCTACATAGTAATATAATAAAATTATTATTGTCGTACGGTACGTTATTATGTCACATCTATTTTAATCGATAACCACAATAAAAATGTAAAATTTATCAACAACAGATAATAAAATATATTAATCATTTTCATATAATCGCGCCAATACATAACTGTGGCCGCCCACTCACGCGACGATGGAACTGTGCAGTTCGGCCGGATTATAATAATCGATATCAAGACGGACATCGATCAGGTACGAAACGTTGATATGTACGGCGACTGCACCGTGCGGTCGTCGCGTGTGTGGACTCACTCTATACTCTAATATAATATGTATCACCGGCATTTTCTTATTAAAATATCACTTCGTGAGCGGTCGATGATTTTTGGCAAGCCACTCCTATAATAGTAATTATCGTCGAATATTAAATCGAGAGGTACGTCTAAACTACAAATGAGACGAGAAAGCAGGTCGATGGGCGCGGCCCCACTAGCCGGCGAGCGAAATTTCAAAATACTCGGGAAATATAAAAAAAAACTACGAGGTATATTGCAGATGCCGCGCATCGCCAGGCGTGGAGCAAGACGGCGGCGGCGCTCAGTTCACCATGAACACGGGCCAGTCGGGCTGCGGCGGCGCGGGGGGGCGCGGGGCTCCGCCCGTCGGCAGAGGGGACCCACCCCCCACTCCCACCAGCTCCGCCATCTGCGGGACATTACATCGCTAATTACTAACAAGCATTATTTAGTAGACATCCTTTGAACAACTTTTTAAAGAACTCTACGAGACCGATAATAGGGGACCCCCGAATGCTAATCCTGTAGGCACTCGGGCGTCGTGGAGATAAGTGCGAAGTTGTGTGTTTCCTTTATACCAGGCTTCTTTAGCGCAGGAATACCAACTAATATGTGATAGACCTAATATACAATAAATCTGACGCACTCGAGAAAGTCAAAAACGTGTGACTCACTATGGCGGGCGCGTGGTGCGGTGTGTGCGGGCTGTGGGGGTGGTGTGGCGGCGGCGGCGGCGCGTGGTAGTAGTGCGCCGGCGACACCGGCGGCGTCGGGTAGCTCCAGTAGACCAGCGGCGGCGGCAGCGCCGGGCCCAGCGCGCCGTAGTAGTACGCCACGGGACCTGCGCACGCGCCGCGTTAGCCCAACCGCACGGCGCCGCACCGCACCGGCCGGTCACGCCCAAACCTCATGCAGAGTTAGTCACGTCCGCCGGACGTCCTAGCCCGGCTCCGGCGGAAAACTTTTTAATAATTATGAGATTGTGATTTTTACTAGATATTTGAAACTCCAGTGCACACCCGAAACACCGCGCCGATGACGCGCGTCGCGAGCGACGCACTGCCACCTCTTAAACTGAATCTGCGCAGAATAACAAGTTGTACAACTTCCGAGCTACGTCTCTCATTTAGTCCACGCGTGTTAATAGTTGTAAATTTCAATAAAATAAATAAATAAATATGTTATTGAGATTCATAAAGCGGCAGTGCGCGGCGCGACGTGGCAGTAGCAGTAGTAGTACAGAATGAAAACTCACCGTCCGCAGCTCCACCGAGAACCGACCCCCTCCCCCGCCTCGCCCCGGACCCGAACCCGCCTTCACCTCGCCTGCCTTCCGACGGCCCTCCCTCGGTTTCACTAAATTAGAAGCCCACAAAGAAATAAGCGTAAAGCCACCTTTGGGGAGGTGAAGTCGAGAACGGCGCGAAGGGTAGCGGAGGAGGCGGAAATACTCACTCTGGTTACTGTGAACTACCCGCAGCCCGTGATCCCGTCACTCCACTCCGAGGAAGCCCGCGGCCCTCCGACGCCGCAGCTACACACTACCGCCCCACTACGACACTCCTCATGCAAGGGAAGCGCGACAGAGTCCGGCGGGAGCACCTCGAGCCCGACCCGGGATGAAGTGAAAGCCGCCGGCCCCGAGCCCGACGCCGGGCGGCCGCCGGGCGGGACAGAGTATACGATATATAAGTGCGATACTATAATGCTATGTTAGGAGGTGAGGGATATGATGAATGATTGTACTACGGACGTAGCTGGACGGGCGCCGCTAGCCGCCGGCTTGCGGGGACGTTCCCGGCCGGCGCCGGCGCCGCCTCGCCGTCGGCTACGGACTCAGATTGGCGACCGTCGGCCGGTATCGCCGCACCGAGTACCGCGGTTGGTACGCTCGAGAATAGTACTCGATACGGTCGGATGTCGGGCGACGGAGCCGGCGAGGGCGACGGCGGCGCCGCGTGTCGCGGATGGAGGAGGCCACACCGCGCGAGAGAGTTAGTCGGACAGTACCAGTCGGCCACAGACAGAAGCGTGTTAGTGGGGCGGCGGCCGGCGGCGGGCGGCCCCCGCGAGATAGTACACTCACCCACATACCAGAAAAAACCACCGGTCATGTTCCAACACGAAAAATAATGATTTATTTAAAGTAAGAAATATAATAAAAATGATATCCGCTAACACAATTTTAAGTTCATTACGATTCTAACAGAGCTTTAAAACTTGTCAAAAATAACAATATCTCAGTAACGCTACGATAAATTCCTAAGTTTGCGTTCACCTGCGTGTCGAGCGGCGACCGACGACGCCGGGCGGTAGAGCGAGAGTGGCGCCACATACAGTGACGCCGGAGAGACAGCGAGCACAGAACAGATAATACGATAGAGATGCACCGTCAGACAGACAGTAGAGCTCCGTCGACGTCGGCGGCCGCGCGCTACACGACCCACTATTCCATACTCGAACATATACTTGTTAAATGATGAAAGCCTAATGTTACCACGAGTACTGAGCCCCTTCCCCCCGCACGCCCCGCACCGCCGCTCTTCTAGTAAATAATATTATATCGTCGATGTTTATAGTGACGAATAGATATACCTACTGGGTGTACTCTTATCCAGTCTGAGAAAAAATATATTAATCCGGAATAATGTCAAAAGACGGAAATTCAAAGCCGATAATATATGATGTGAAAATTGAAATGGCTCGTTCATCATGTTGAGCGCTGCCGACGCCCGCCCGCCAGTGCGCGGCGAGTGATCGACGGCGCAGAGTACTTCATCTTGCACGTACGTTCTAGTACATACAAATAGATATGCAACATATCCGTTGTCACGATTAGCTCGAACTCTGATGTAACTGCCATCGAATTATTTCGGTTGCTCACACGGAATAAGAGACGAGCACCCCGTTCAGTACGTATATAAATAAACACTACATAATATCAAGCACTATGATTAAGTCTGTTATCACATGAGGGTCTACCCCTGTCTCCCGACCCGACACACAAGCACAAGGACGGCGGCGCAGCGGCGTGCGGGCGCGCGAGCGTGACCCACACCCACAGTGGTAACTTACAGTACAGCACAGATATTACACCATCACACCACATACAATACCGCCCTCGCGAACACTCCGGTCTGACGCGACGTCGCCTCCGGAGACCGAGTGCGAGTTTTTTCTTTTCACCTTCGACCGTGAACGTATTTCGCGTTTACAAAAATTTATATGGGATTTAAACAGCGCCACCTAGCGAGGCTAACGGTAATATGTGCAAATCCTACATAAAATCTTAGTAAACACGAAACGCGTTCACGGTCGAATGTGAAAAAAAACTTGAACACGGCACTCAGATCGTATTGTACTATCGAAATGTTCGCAAAGTCGGTTTATTTTTATACTCTTCTCGAGTCCCAAAACCATCGACCAATGATCTAAATTCTAAGACTATCGGGCCCGGTTCCCGGGGGCGAGGGAAGGGAGCGGAGGGGACGACCGCGGGGAGGAGGACGCGAGGGGAACGCTCACTGTTTCCTTAATTAAATGTTATTATATATTGTAATTACTCCTAGTCAGTGTCACGAAACACTTGGTTACTATCAAAAACTGTAAACGTATCATAAAAGTTTATACTCGTACTAGAATATTTGATTAAGTACCCTAAGTAAGTACTTGCTACGTCGTCAGACTCGGAATCAGCCTTAACGTTGGCAAAAGAGCAGAGGAATGTCTGAGAACATCACAACACGCGCGGGCTCATCTCGCGACGGCCACCAGTTCATAAACTAATAAAAAAAGATCAACAATATAACGTCAATATAAACTCAACAACGCTCGAGCGCGCGACCGCGAGCGCACGCCAGAGCCGCACGATACACGAAACTCTCTTATTCTATAACATTAAAAGCTAACTACCATAAATTCATAATTCTCTAGTATAAACCGGCAAAGGCACTAACTTTTGAGCGTATTGTCATAATTGTATACCCTGATTTATATTTACGTTACTCTAGATCGATATAGCCGCGATACGAAACCGACGGTCGCTCGTCAGATCGAGAGGAGTCGGCCGGCAGAGGCGTCTACACCCCCGGGTAGTAGGGGTAGGCGGGGAAGACGGAGAGCTGAGGGGGAAAGGGTGAGGATACGGGGGCGTAGCCCGGCAGCGGCGGCAGCCCCGCCTGCACGCCGTACGAAAAGGCGGGGCTCGAGCTCGTGAACATGGGCGACGCGTACGAGAACACCGGCATCGGCAGCTGCAGCGGTGCCGCCACCGGGTACGGCCGCTTAGCCGGCGGCGCCTCCGCCCCCGCAAAGGCGCGCTCGTACGTGCGCTTGGCGGGGAGCGCGGGCGCCGGCAGCGCGGGCGGGAGAGCGGGCAGGTAGGGCGAGGGCGTGCGCACGGGCACGGGCACGTAGGGCGAGCGCAGCGACAGCAGCAGGCTCTCGTGCTGGCGCGCCAGCAGGTTGTGCTGCGCGATGGAGTGCGCCAGCAGCCGCGGTTGACACATACCCGGCGACAGCACCTTGGGCGCCGCCACCACGCCCGGCGCCGCCGCGCCGCCCGTCAAAACCAGGTTCATGTCGTCGCCGCTGCACTGGAACACCTGGAACACACGCGGGGGGTGTCAGTGCCAGTCGGCCGAGCGCCGACGCAGCGTCGGAGGCGAGTCGCTCACCTCTATGTAGCGCTGCTTCTTGCCGAAGGTCATGTAGCGATGGTGCTTCTGCTGAGCGCACAGGAAGGCGCTGGTCTCGCTGTCCATCTGGATGAACGCCTCGCCGCTGGGGTGTCCCTGCAACACCGCCTATCAGTCATTTTGGAGTTCCCGGGTCCGGCTTCCCGAACCACGCGGTTATTGGGCCAGGTCGCTACACGTCATCAAGGTCGACTGCGAGATGTTAACGAATCCGAGTCGAACGGCAATCGTGAATATGGGCCGACGTATTAATAACGACGACCTGTTTTCGTTTGTGAGAACCACGCAAGGAAAATTGTTTCTATATGATGATGTACGAGTGAATATGTCGCTACCGTGTACTCCAAACAGTAAGTAGAGCGAGCACCGACCTGCGAGTTGTAGACCATGTGCACGCCCTGCACCACGATGTTCTTGGCGAACTCGTCCAGGAAGGTGAGGATGTGCTCGACCTTGGCCTCGTAGGGCAGGCCGCGCAGCCGCACGCAGTCCTTGGCCGTGCCCGACGTGATGACGTGCTGCGGCAGCATCACCGGCACCACCTCCGCCGCGCCGCCCGCTCCGCTCGCCACTCCGCTTACCGCGCCGCCACCCGCGCTACTCGTGCCGCCGCCCCGCTCCAGCGACCGGTTCAGTACCTGCAGCATCACACACCTTTTCAATGACATTCACATATGCGAGTGGAGCCGAGGGTCACACACTGGCACAGCGCGAATCGTCGACAGATATACATTATGTAACCTCGATTTTAACTACCGACCTCGATCGAGGTTTTAAAATTAAACATTCGCTTGAATAGAAAAAATAAATCTGGAGGCTCACCCGAATCTCGATCCTCCTCGGGCCGGCTGCACGTGAGTATATTATAAAATTGTAAATCAAATATAGCTTTTGCACGTCGCTTTGTTTTTTGCTTTTGCGTCGAATTAAAAAAAAACTCGTTAAAGGCGATTTTTTTCGGGAATATGCTTTTTTTTCAAAATCAAAAGTATATTACTATGTTACTCCTTATCGCTCGAAATAAGTCTATACCAAAAATCGAGTCAAACGATTAAAAAATCTTTCCCATTTATAATATCATTCTGGAGATAAGGATATGGACGAGGTGGACGTACCTGCTGCACCTCTGCGATTGTGGAGCGGAATAGCTCGATGTATCTCGCACCAATGAGGCGGCGGTGCCGGGCGAGCGCACGCGGCGCGTCCGCTTCGTGCGCGAACAGCACGAAGGCGTCGCCGGTGGCGCGGCCGTCGGCGCGACGCACGAACAGCACGCCCTCCGCGCCGTCTACCACCGACACGGGGTCGTCACCGCTCGAGAAGAAGTCGAGCACCTGCTGCGGCGTGGCGTCGTAGGGCAGGCCGCGCATGCGCACGATGACCTGCGCGCCGCGCGACAGGAAGGCGGCCGCCTCGCCGGTGGCGCCGCCGGCCACGCCGAGGAAGTCCTCGCCGCTGGCGCGGTAGACCTCGATGTAGCGCGGGCCGATGTGGTGCTTGTGCCGCTTGAGCGCCATGTCGCGGTGCTCGGCCGATGCGAACCGCACTAGTGCCTCGCCGTTGCGCCTTCCCTGCGGCGACAGGCACAGCGCTACGCCGCCCTTGGCGACATTTAGGCCGCGGAAGAACTTAGCGATGTCCTGGTCGGACGACTGCCAGGGCAGGCCGCGGGCGCGTACTATGCAGTTGCCGTCTATTTCATCGTCCTTTGAGCTGAAAAAAAATATTTTCCTATTAGAGAAATGCGACTATCGGAACGACGCGCGTCACCGTCGCTCGCGACGAGGAGCTCGCCTCGGAGCGCCGGGTCGCTCGACACGAGAGCTTGCGACACTTCACTACGTTAATCGGAAATATTTGCATAGTACGAAGCGAGAAGAATCGCGAGTGGGCGACGTCGAGCGTTGCGATGCGGCGAGAGATCTGTAGCGATTTAACGCTCCGTCAGCGAGTGGAAAATTAGTATCGGCCGACCTGACCCAGCACAATGTCACCCGATAGCGCCGGCCGCGACCCGCTGCGCTTCCGCGCGTCGTTAAAATATGTATACGTCGTAAGACAAATCAATTCACCGATCTCGTTTTAAATTCCGGTAGAGTTTAAAAGGGTTTACAATCGGCAGCCGCTGATAAAAGTTACGATCGTAGTTATCGAGACTTCGGCGGCGCGGCGGGCGAGGTGCGGGCGAGGTGCGGGCGCGTTGCAGAACGACACAAGATACCTGTGCGGACGGGCGGTGCATTGTTGGTCGGCGACACGACTTCAGGTAAATCATTTCGCTCGTAAACATTTTGATGTCTACTCAACGACTCGGTTTCCGAGGCGACGCGAGCGTACCGGGTCCACTCGGTTGAGTGGAATACATTTTCAATTCGAGTGGTAAGTACGAGGACAGCGTCGGGAGCGATCCCCGAATAAGATTTCAGTTCTAAAAGTAGTTACATGTAGGAAATGTTATAGACATTCAGGTTAAATTTAGTTTTCTGCTCAATTTTCAAGTTTTGTAGATTTTTTTTATTTCCTATCAAACTTTGACTTCTATTTTTAGATTTAAGTTTAAGGCATCATTTTTCGAAATATTAATAATTTCTTGATTGAATCTGACTGACATTGAATGAAATAACAATAATTGATTTTAAAAAGTGAATTTATATGTCGATTACTGCCATTTTTATACCGTTTATTTTTCGGGCTTTGTAAAGCCCAAGGTGACGGACGGCGTAATTTTAAAAGCGCTACCAACCGAGAGTAAATGAATTTAGGTTTCTTTTATGACATTTAAGGGGCAAGCGAGCAGCCGGGTTACCTGATGGACAGCAACTGCCGTCGCCGATGGACACTCGAACATCCGAAGAGTCACACACTTGTGACTGTTCGGATGTTCAAGTGTCGTTGGAGGCCTTTGTGAGGGATTAGGGATGTTGAGCCACCGGTGTCGACTGGTCGAGCCAGCCCATTCGTGCTGAAGCATGGCTCTCCCACAGCAATGAACATCCGTATTATGTACTTGAGATCGGAAAATCGATGCCTTACTGCCTCAACCTCGTATCTAATATCCTCGTAGTAATAAATTGTTACCTATGAAATAACCTCTATTTCTAAGATAAACTCCTAAAACGTTGCCATTTTTAACAGGTTGAGGCAGTAAGGCATCGAAATGTCTCTTTGGTATACGCCTCCACCGGGGTTCATACCCGCACCCTCTCAAGTGCGATCCAAAGGACTAACCCATTAGGCTACGGACGCTCAAAATATGGGGATACTTTCAGTCCCGCGAAAGTGCATATGATACTTTTTATCCCAAACGCCGAATCAGGCGAACTAATGCTGCGGCCTGCGAGCGGGTGCCATTTTTCGTAAAAATGCTTACTACGACAAGCACGAGCATAACCGAAAAGCAGGTCACAATTGAAACACGGAGAAGAGGGCGCGTGGTGAGAGCGGCGCGGACGTGGCACACGCCGGCGACGTCAGGTACCAGCGGAACATAGATACCATTGTGTATGCACAAGTATACCGATCATCACATACAACTAGACCCGAGCCCGTACGGGGACGCACCGGCATAATTATTGATTTTGCTGCATACAATATGCATATAATCAAAAACGGTTGTTTGAATATTACAAACTGACACTTACATTTTTTTATTTGTATAGATAACGAGTGCGACCTGCGCCATGCGGGCCGGCGCTACCTGCTTCTGTGGAAGGGATGGAGGGGGAACATTCGCCGCCTGCGACGATCTCGAGCGTGACGTCGATAAGAAATCTAGCTTGGACTCCTCGGCCCGGCCGAAGGAACTTATCTAAAGCTATCGGGAGCTCACCTCGTTATCGGTCGCGCGGCGATAAGCTGGCCGGCTGCTACCGCGTCCCGGCGTCGGGCTACTAACACGCACTAATACGATGCACGGTACACTCTCGCGACGTGCACGCCGCGGGCCGTCTCGGTGGGGAATGCGGTCGGCTGGCGCTCGGCCTGCGCCCCCCGCGACCCCCGCACCCCCCGCCGCACGATACTCGACAAAGTATCGGTTTCTTCAGCGATAACGCGTAAGGATCGACGCACACCAGCGGCACTCCTATCACCTAGCTATCGCTTTTTGGCGAATTTACGGCCAGATTTAATGTTTCTAATTAAAAATAAATATAAGTGTCCCGTTAATTTTTAATGGGACACTTGTATTTATTTCCAAAGTATGAAACTAACACCTTTTTGTACCATATTACTTGCAAATAAAATTGATTTCATAAAAATGGGACAAAATTATCTCTCAAGCCCCGCTCATTCTTGTAATACTTTTTAGCTGCAGCGACATCATATAGAAGTACATATATTGTGCTGAGCGTCGATTGGAACTGAGAAGATAATATATATTTAGGTAGCGCAGTACTAAGTAGTTAGTAGCGAGTAGCGACCGACGCGACGTTTAATCGCAAATCTAAACATGATAACGCGACGATAATACAATTATTAATCAACCGCTAGCATCAATAATTTATTACATGAATAATGTTGTAAATTAATAACGACAACATATTATTACAGTTAATGACGACTACATAACACTAATAGGGAATATGCATGATTTTTATTCTTTGTTTAAATAAATCTATCGTTATTGAAAAACGACATAATCCAATTAGTTTTTTGATAAAATTTAAGACAACAAAGTTATAGGTCTTGAAAGTAGTCAGTAAGAAAGAAAGATCCGATATTGATTGTGACGTCAAAGTCTATAAACTACATATAAAGTTTATACTAAATAACATTTGAGAGAAAGAAACGCGTAGAAAACTTAATTCGCTAATATCTTAATTATTATTAAACAGAATTCAGAGATTTTTTGTGATTCTGTACATCTTTAAGTCAACTATCATAATAATTTGCATTCCAGAAATTTTTCCTATTCCTGGTAAGAGGAGTTCTTATACTACTCAAGTACTCCTCTCAAATAGTCGGGGTGAAATACTCCGGAGAACAGTCACTATGAGAGACCAAGGAGTTATGCATACTAAGTGCAGTAATAAGCATATTCATTTCATAGTCAATAACACCTCTAAGGGTCTCGGGTTTATTATGAGAACGAGTAAGAACTTCTCTACTCTGAAAGCAATCAAAGTCCTGTATTGTGCCTATGTCCGGAGTGTGCTCGAATATGTGTCTCAGGTTTGGAATCCTAAATCTGATATTTATATTAACATGTGGAATTGAATTCGTCCAAAAACGATTTATTCGCTTTCTTTAATTCAAAAGTGGACACTATTTATAGAGCTATGAGGACAGATGTGGGCATTTAACTTTTTGCCTCAAATTGTTCGTAGGAATGTCACTGACGTATCTTATTTAATAAAATTTTTTAACGGTAACATTGACTGCCCATATTTGTTGGAGAAAATAGATTTTATCATTCCTACTTAATATCTTAATAACTTATTTACTATCGACGTAATGCCTAGATTTACAGCTCATGTAATCAACTTAATGAGTTTGTACATAAAAACCCCTTATTCGATACACTCTAAAAACCTCGCGCTGTTAGACAGATCATATCAAAATCCTTTTTTGACCCAAAATAATTAATGTATTACAATTCTGAGCCTATATGGTTAATTTCGCAACTTCTTTCAAATAAATTGTTTAGTTTCTTTAAATTTTGACAATATTCATAATTAATATTAACATTAGCATTAGGTTCTCTTAAATTTATTTTTTCCTAATTAGTTTTTACATCTATTTTTGTTTTTACGTTTATTAAAGTAATCTTACCATATTATAGCGTATTAAAAAATGTGTGTGTTATATCTAATCTTTGTACGTTTATATTGTTACTAAGTTATATTCTTATATTTCATAAGTACTTTAGTATAATGTTAGCGGAAACTTATAAACGGCTTTTAGTAATTAGAATCACACACAACTCTCACTGTAAAAATAGCTGGAAGTTTTCTCAATAAATAAATACAACGGGCCATAGAGTTTTCCACCCACTAAACCTTTACACAGAGTAATATTTTTTGTAGTATGTAGTGGAAGTGCCTCAGAATTTTGACTTTTATGTTTTTGTTTTTAAAATATTTAAAACTATAAAATCATTACTCTGGGTGAGGGTTTGGAGGGTGGAAAACGTTATGGCCCGTTGTTTTGAAACTGTTTAGTACACAATCCTCTTAAATTTATGATCTTTTCTAACTTTTAACTCAATAAGGAGCTTCGAGACTGTCGAGATCAATCATACAACACCTCGGTTCACCTCCACGGTCGGTCGTCGGTGGCGATGTATGCGCTCCCGACCGAGGGCCGCGATTTGCCGACTGAATATTTGTGAGTCAACCGAGTTTTACACGGGTTCATCCTTATATAACCCGGATCAAAGTCCTGGTGGTCTAGAAGCCCCGTCGCTTTGTCGTACGACTACAGGTAGTCTGCCCCCTCTACTATCTATATCACGCTACAAATATTGATGCCACGCGTCGACTGTATGGACTATGGATAACGGAGGACAATATATTTCGCTCCAGCAATCCGCGATATATCACTATCGATACGGCAGTCTACGGTTCTTTTACATCCGAGGAGCTGACGCTCTCATACGAAAACGTAAATTATTCCTACAAAAAACAAAAATGTAGTAAGATGTGCGGTGACCCTCGCAGCGAGAACAGCGCGGTCAGCTCGCTGCACACATACGCACTCACACACACACGCGCGCGCGCAGGAGCGATTGACCATCGTGGTACTTATTACGAAGCAACTAAGTTCTAGATTCTTATACGTCACGTACTTGTGCCTTCTGTGTGCCTTCCTCATACGCACACACGCGCACGCGACTCTCTTACCCGCACTCCGCACAAATCAGCAGAATTTTTAGTAAACGTAAAGACTTTCGACGTTGTACTTCGGCAGTTGCGTAATGTTTGCAGCTTGGATACACGGCGCGGGGCCCGGCCGAGCCGCCCGCACATGATCCAGCGCGACTATTGTATGACAGACGACGAAGCTACTATTGTCGAAGCCGACGGGGCATCGAGAATTTTTCTTTCCGCGAATAGTTTCCGGTTTAACCTTTAACGTCACGGGCGGGGTCTGCGAAAACCCGACGCGTTGTTTTTTTAAATTGTCCAGTTACAACCGCATATTTTCAGCAATTAGCAGCTAGGTTTTTGTGGCTTTTCTGACATAGTAAGTTTTATTTATACTTATTTGACCCCCAAATCTGCTGCTTCGTTCAGTGAGTGAGTTAACCGGTGGCCCAACTTCCCTAATCCCTTATCCCTATTAGGAATGGGTCCTAATTCCCTCACAAAGACCGGCAACGCACTTGCGACTCTTCGGATGTCGCGAGAGTCCATGGGCGACGGCAGTTGCCTTCCATCAGATAACCCGTCTGCTCGCTTGCCCTCTAAATATCATTAGGAAAAAAATATTACTGTCTCAAATTTTAGGATAAAATAAGAAGTAATATAAATGAGTCTTGCAACAATACAATTTGGAAATCTCATCCGGTACAACTTCTTCCTCCAGTTGTTGTTGTTTATTATGCGTTACTACGGGTTTTTTAGTTTAGCTTAGTAAACTTCAAGAGCTGCCGTTTTATTTTCTCTAATTTTTATTAATAATTTCTTGTTTTTAGTTCTTAATTTAAGAGAAAAAAAGTTAACTCTTTTCTAAAATTGCAGTACAAAAAACATGGACCTAAAAATTTTTATATACGCCATCGTCGATTTGTACGTTGCTATTGTATAAGCCGAGACGCGTCGAGACGTGCGATGGAACCGGCCGGGAGTAATATCGCCTCGTACTGCGAAGTACTGAGCCGGCGACGTTTACTTACCAAATACCAGTTTCCAGCACCAGATCTATCGTCTCCGGCAGCTCGAGCCTGAAGCCTGAAACGGACACAAAAAAATCATTAATTTCAACTAAAAAGAATGAGCGGAGCATCTACGGAGGAGGTCAATAGGTATTCATAAAATAATTTTTTTTTTGGTTTTTAAGTGTATAATAAAACTAGCGAATCTAAACTATTCTCAAATCCCTTGAATATCTACCAATATTTCGTTTGAAAAAACGAATATACATGACGCAGCCGAGCGCTCGCCTATACAATTTTACAGTAATATAAGGGACATATTATACACAAGTCACAGTATGATCACCTAATTTTGTGATACCCTTCAGGCTAGGGTTAGCTTATATCTCAGGATTTGGCCTGAGATCTCAAGCTTTTTTATCTCTTCTCAGGCGTGCGGCCGGACTTGGCAATTCCCAGGCTTTTAGGTTGAAAACAAAATGCAAGTACAGTTTAAAGATTTAAGGTTGTAAGAACAAAAATAATATGACTTTCAAATGGTTTGTTTCTTAAAAAATAATCTGCAAAAAAAATTTTAGGCTTTTTCTATGGAAATCAGAGTGCCGAATGAGAGTTTTAATTTGACATTCAATCGTGAACGCGTTTCGTGTTTACGCGGGATTTTATATGGGATGTGTACAGCGCCACCTAGCGATGCTCACGGACACATGTACAAATCCCATATAAAAATCCTAGTAAACGCGAAACGGTTCACTGTCGAATGTCAACACAAACTCGCACTCAGGTCTGTTAATTTTCATTTGGTGACCGTACTTCAGGCTGCTGATCGAACACATTTAAACTACATACTACATACAATTTGCACTATATTGATAATAATAATTATTATTATTACTAATTTACACCATACTGACTTTGTTTAATAATGGTAAGTGTTAAAAGATCGTCGGGCACACTCACCGTCCTCGATAATCCTCTGTATGATGGCGGCCATGTCCTTCACCTCGGTGGCGTACAGGCCGTCCCCCACGTACGGGCTTATACCTAGATCTGAGACGATAAGGAAATTATACTGTCTACACTTTTCACCGTCTGCACATTATGTATATGAATTTCTGAACAGAAAAATTACACAAAAATCTGTCAGATATGGTATCACATAAAGTGAGTTCCATAAAAACATTGGCAACAGATTGGGTTCCGGCGGACGTCCGAATGTTTCTTCTCAGAATTTTTAAGATTGAGATTAAGAATACATTTATTTTTAACATTACACAATACATAATAATACGGCAAAGATACAGACAGAAAAGTAAAAAACAGACACATAGAATTATTATGCTGTATGATGCCCAAAAAATTGACCCCAGCTGAGCAAACACAGCAGGCAACCCCGCTGCACTGAATTCGGATAATATGCGTACTATTCTCTATACTCTGACTTTCACGGTGTGTGCAGTGCGACGAGGCCCGACCTCGAACATATTATATTACAGTATACCTCGGCTGCTCTTATCAAATTTGTACTGGTAATTTCACCGAGAACTCACTCACTCACGTGACCACCACATACCACGACGATGTTCCGAGGCGGTGACGACGTCGACTAATCTCTATTCTCTACGTTGCATTTGCGGAAATAATTACAAGACCCTATCGTCCGCGGGTCGTACTAACTGCTGTCCGCCTTACGCCTACTCAGTACCCAGCTTGGAGTGCTAGTATCGAATAAAGGATACAGTCGAGCATGTCGTGCAGCGCGGTGGGGTGGTCGGGCGGCGGCGGGGCGGGGGGCGCGGTCGGCGCGCGCGGCGTCACAGCCCGCAGCGTGTACGCGCGTACGAACTCCTTGCGCAGGTCGTGGAAGCGCGCGTAGTACGTCGGCAGTATGATATCCTTGCTGCACGCCTCCGGGTGTAGGCATTGTCTGAAATCCACATGAATATATTACAATAGATTAGTCGAATTTCTGTACTACTTTTTTGGGACGTAGCGTGTGTATTATGTGTGATGTTCTCGTCGTGGTAATAGGCATGTGCAATTGTAATTACGTTTGCACATCATTTGTCATGTGCTACGAAATAAGTTTCGATATAATAAAGTGTTCTGTCCCCTTGCAAGATGCATCTATTTGTCAATACTAGACTAGACATAACAAACACCCAGTACCTGTAGTTCGCTTGAAAAGAAAAACTAGCATCAAACGGCTGTTCTGTATGTGTTGTTTGATGATGAAATAAAAGTATTCTTATTCTTATTAATAATTTCAGGCGCGGGAGTACCGTCACGCCGCCGAGACACGCGCGCAGTGTCAGCAGGAAGGCTTTCGACGACCTTATTCGTAGTTAAATAAATATATAAGTTAAGGACGCGGTTAGAAGACGACCGACGGTGTACAGTCATTACGCTAACGACACAATTACAGTAATGTGCTGCTAACGTGCCGCTATAACCGCGCACCGAGCACGCCATGCGCCACGTCCCCGGCCGCGGGGGCCGCAGCAGGCGGTGGAGCTGAGCACGGCCGTTTAGCAAGTGTAATGAGGCGCGGCGGATGTGGGGGCAGATGGTATCGCGGGTTCGGCTCCGGCGCGCTGCGCGACCTTCCCACCCCGTATTAATATTTAATGCGCCCTATTGTACGACGCGGACGTACACTAATAGGTTAGTGCGATTACCGCTTTGTGATGGTCGGGAAAAGTAGGCGCATCGCGTCTGTACAATGAGGTGCCGTATTAGACTTGTCCTAAACAAGATTGTTAGTAATGTGATGTGTGTGAGGAGTGTGGTCGTGTGGGAGCGTCACCTGAGCGGCGGCTGGCCGTCTGTGACGAGTCGGAAGAGCGGGGAGTGCGGTTCCACCTGCAGCGACCGCACCCACTCGTCGAACTGAAACACACCAACGCCGTTATATACAAACTAGTAAATGATGTTGGAATACCATGTGATCATTGATGTTCGCTATAATATGTCTATGCGTGTAATATATTTAAAACTTAAGGCCCACTTGTAGCTTTAACAATAATAATAATTTCTTAATTGAGTCCAAAATTAGTTACATTATGCTGTATATGAAGTAAACATATTTTAGTAACAATTGAATAAAACTAATAAGAAATAATGATTTAGTGACTTTGTGCACAGTTATAAATTATTGAACAATGATTGATATACACAAAGTCAAATCTGTTTGCCATAACTTAACAAAAAAGAAACATTTATTATCAGACAAATAAGCCCATAATATGAAAAGAGCTATAGAAATTAAATTAAAAGATTACATTACGTGCAAACAATAAATATAAAAAGTAAAAACACAAAAATATCAGAGCTACATGTCAGTCGCCCTGACATGTAGCTCAGTAAGTCTACGAAGGAGAACGGAGTCTAATCTCTCCCCCATCATCCTTAGGACTCTGTTCCGACTTTTAGAATGGTGTTGTCGCTGGCCCTCACACTACGCGCCAGGGATGTGCTTCCGCATCGTCGTATAAAAACAATCCACGCGGGCGTCGGCGAAAATCTCTGACGCGCTGCAATACCGCGGCAGCGACACCAGCACTCCAAAAGCATTATTAAACTGTATGCGAAGAGTGTTGTATTGTCGTTGATTACAATCAACTAACAGCCTACTCGTGTAGATTGGTGTAGAATGCCCCGAATAACCTTAACATCTGTTGTGCAGCAAGCGAACCTGCGGCCGCGAACGTTGGTATTAACTCTCACCGACAACGCTCTTCGCTCTCTTACCATGTCTACATTGTCTCTCAGGTCAAATATCAAGGGTTAGACAGTGCCTGACATATTTAAATTCTTCCACTCTCTGTTGAGATTTCTTGTTTAAACTAGTTTCGCGCAACAAATTTGCAGGCACCCGCAACTTCGTTGCGCGAAAATTTGTTTATAACGCGGGAATCGTACATTTTACCGGGATAAAAAGTATGCTATATGTTGCCTAGACTGAATGGCTATTAAACAAAATAATATTTATTCAAATCCGTTCAGTAGTTCCGGGGATTATCGCGTACAAACAGGCAACGTTTTTTTCGTCAATTTGTGTTCTATTACTGTGCCTTAGCCCCTCCACATTAATTATTTTGTAAAAATATTAGATGTAATTACACGCTAATTAAACTGTTATTTGTATAATTACATGTATAGATTTATTTTTGGGACTGTATCTGGACGTCTCCCTTAGGCCTGAAACACGACGTATTCCTTTTTTTCTATATAACACACAGGTCCGCTCACTGGCGTATTTCTCTGTACATTTTTAGCAATTTATTAAGATCAAATATCGAGGCGCTGAGCAGCACCACGTCGTCCTCGTAACTTAAATTATTAATATTAACTCCATCAATATAGCAGCCGACATGACTGCTGCTCAGCTCCTCTCCTCGATCAGGAAATTTATATACAGGTTGAACATCCGGGGCGATGTTAACCCACCCTGTCTCAAGCCGCATTCCAATTTATAGGGTCCAGGAAAAGAATTGAACCATTTGACTACATTGACTTGACATGCATATCAATATTTAAATAAGCTAGAAATATCAGAAGGTACTTTAAGGTTTTCTAGCTTTTTCCAAAGCTTATCTTAGGCTTTGAGAAGATCTAGAAAACACTTAAAAACCGGGGTTCTGCGATTTGTGTAGAGAAAGTATCCTCGACAAATAAGGACCGGCATGCTGCAGGTAAGTGCTCAATACTGAGGCCGTCACGATTAGGAGACTTTAAATCTCTATAGAACCAAAATCTATATTGGTGTTTTTGTCTGATGTTTTGAAGCAATAGCGGAAGTAATAAACGTCGGAGCTTCATACTCTATGCTACGCTACCACTTGACTCAAACAAGTTAGATCGTCATTACTTTAACTACAGAACACGGCGTCCCCACGTAGGTATGTCTGGTCTGTAATTAGATTGCTTCATACTGTGGTTTTCGGTGAAACGCGGCGAGGGGCGAGCGGGGTAGTGGTTAAATACTTCGGGTACAATATCACAATAGCGCAAGACCCTTCCCACGCACTTATCGCACTCGTTGCCATCATCCTCGGCCCCTGACATCGTTTAGCGACTGCAGCATGTGCCGACTGCCGCTACCGAAGCCGGGGGGAAGGTTGCGGACTCGATGGAGCTACATTCATTATAACGTATTGGCATTAGGCACTATATTAACGTATCTTAAGTTGATCCATAGCCAGTTGACGTCGGGACCTCCGTCATTTCGTCGAATTAAGTCCATGTAAGTCGTCTGCTGGCAGCTGGGTTTGACAAAATACTCCGTCGACTAGCCATGAACCAACTTCTCTGATAGCACCTATGAAATTTTATTCTACGTCGGAGAAGGGAAATCGAAGATTGATGTGGTCTTCTAACTTCCGAGTGTACCGTCCCTGTGCGCTGCGACGACGAAGGCGGCTGTTAGTGTGGTTACTATGTTGTTATGTTATTGTGCAAGATGTTGAGCAACGAGCGCGGACTCCATTAACATAGCGCATTGTAATGAGCGAGCCCGGCCGCCGCCAGGAACGAGGTCGCAGGTCGCGGGTCGCGGTCGCGCCGGGTAACAATATGTTTAGGAAATATCTCAACAAGCTCTGGCTCACTTTCCTTTCCATCTATCACTCAGTATGGGTTGCTACCGGGAGTAACAAGTGGCAGGTGGGTGCATGTCCTCATGTCGTGTATGCTAGAGGGTAGGGCTGGCCTCTGGTAAGTGGCGCGATCCCAAGTACGACTCTGCAGTTACACGGCATATCGATTTACGTAAACAATAAAAACGAGTAAATCGCGGAAGTGTTTCAAAGTTATTTACAGACCTCGCATCGCGATGGATGACGGAACTATTTGCTGAAGTATTTATAAAACAATATTAACCTAGCAGCAAGCTCCACGAACCGACATGATATAACAATATTATGTAGGTTTGTGGTGCTTGCTGCTTCGGTGCATGTACCGGCTCGTAAGGAGGCTCTCGGAGGCACCGGCAGGTGAGGGATCCTTCGCCGTGTCTGAAGTTATTAGTTATTAGTCGGTACACGGTTACCTACCTACACTAACGATATGGAAATTCGGTCGAAATAATCATAATTTTCATAATCCTAATAAAAATGGAAAATTAAAATAATTGCTTTAATTTGCATTCGCTGATGTAAGGTTGTTATTTCGAAATAAAGAGGTGTGTGGAAATCCATCCTTTGGTGCGCCCGATCGCCCGGTGGAAATCGCGGTGAATGCGGTTGGCTCAGACTCGTCAGTCAGAGGACCGACTGAGACACGGGCCTCACCCTGAAGATGCAGGTGCTATATCCTACATCCCCTCTCGAGGTACGGGTGGACGTGGACTAACGAATAAGTTTTGATTATTATCAGCATAATTTATGCACATAATTATTTTAATATGCAAATCACTCTGAACCAAGGTTAATATGATATAAAAATTACGTTACGGTCGATAATTTCAACTAATTGTAATCCAACAGATCTGCCCCACGACCGGACCTCGGCCTCGGGTACGCTACTTAAAGTACTGTCCGTTCTGCGAAACTTCCGTTTTCATTCGTTAACAACGGGAACAAAAGAAGACGTGTAAAAAACGGAGTACCCTCAGACAAGGCACCAGGCAACGTTCGATTGATCAGGGAAGGGCGCACAGTTCATGTAGATGACTTGACGTGACCAACTGAAGGTGGCATTTTAATTACATTCTTATAATATTTAGAATGAATAGTTATATTTTAATCGATGAAAGGCTATCGCTCACAATGAGACCTGCGTCTCTGACGTCAATCAAAGCACTTATCCTTTAGTGTAGCCTTCGCAGTCGAGAGAAGCTTCGTACTCGTAAACCGTAAACCGCATGTACGACTAGACTAGATGGCTTGTGAACTTCGCGTCACCACAGAAAAACTTCCGGAATTTCTTACCCTAAACCGATTCGGGGGTCCTAATTTCCCCGAATATTTCACGGCTAAAATAAAACCAATCGGTAACCTAATAATTATTGTCGTCGTTGGTGAAATAATTATTGTCGTCGACAGCAAAACGTTTATAATGTTTTTATCGTCAATTAATAAACAATTTATACCACTCTGGTCAGTCTGTCAGACCTAAATAACCTTATAGAAGCTATCGTATTAGGGCTGCAGCATTATCGTTCATGACCATACGCGAGTGTGCAGTGTGCTGTGCGTCAGTGACTTCCGCCACACCTGCCGGCTGCCCGGCGCGAGGTGCACCACATTCTACCTCATTCCACCGGATTCTGGTGCACGCCACCATTATGAGTCACACGTTTCTATATAGAATTACGTCAACAGCGTAATGTACGTAGTACATATTTTTGCCGTGGTCATTATCATAAACAGGACGTCGACTCTCGAGTAGAGAGAAGAATGCCACCGGCCCATTACTGGTGTCCGAGCTCGGAAGGTTATGGCACGAGTATGTCGTTATGAATATGAATGCAGATCGCGAATAATTAACTTTACAAGAAATGTATTATAATTATTTTTATAATAGCCTTATCGACTTAAAACCGCTCGCGACCTCGCCGGTAATGGGTTATAGCGATCTCGTCCGCTATCAATACATCATCAGCTGTCATTTCCATCGTCGACGACTATCAGATGGATAGGACAAGTCGTAACTCGTGTATACAACACCACCTGGATAGTTGTTTATTTAGGCTGTTTCATTCGACACGGAGTTGCGAAGTACGTAGGTGGGGAAGGGGTAGGGTCTCACCTGCTGCACGACGACCTGCAGGGGCTGGCCGGTGAGCAGCTCGGCCGCGGGCCGCCGCGTCGGTCGCACCGCATACTCGCGCTCCCCCACTATCTGAAAAACAATTATTTGATGCTTCACTAAAATGTCCAAAAGCATAGTTCAAACTCACACAGGCGAGGTTTCTACTAGTTACGAAATTCACAAGGATATAACATTAGCTGCGAAGTTAGTGCGCGTGCGCTTAATGCTCTTCGACGAAAGAAATAGGAATAGACCGTGCTACGACATATGTTCGGAAATGTTTGTTTTTTAAAATTACTCCGACTAAAATATATTTTTTATAAGTCAAATATGTACTCTGGTAGAACATTACTAGCGATGATGATGATGACAAGAGGAAGCTTCAAAAAGCTGATACTGTACTCGGTGCTGTTGAAGTATCGTCGGTTTATTTGTAACCCCTTAGCACCTACAGGGCGCAGTCCGAGCTGCAAGGAGACGCAGCAGCTGGAATCAGCTGGAGGTCGCGACCCGTGTGATGTGAGTGACGTCATCGTCGTGTAGCGTACCTACTACCCGGGTGACGGGTCTCAGGTCTCGTTACATAACGCAGAACGCTCGATCAGCGCGACCTTCGAGACGATGTCGTCAGCTTGTTTTTGTAAATTATCAAATACTAGCTTTTGCCCGCGACTTCGTACGCAGACAGGACGATTTTGACGAAGTTTTCTGTCGGCATTCAAGGGGATGT